>JAGGCT020002898.1:27500-34375 GCA_017654935.2 Phymorhynchus buccinoides | reverse complement strand
CATTCTCTTACGCACACAATCCTTCTCTCTATCTCTGTCTCTCTGCTTATATCTCTGTCTCTGAAAAAATATAGAAGATTACGCTTAGATCGAACTGATCATGTTAGGTAGGTAAGATATAGGGGTGGTATGGGCTTCACGTCTCTTTTAGTCCCTTCTTCATAAATCCCGTTTTTATTTTTGAAGTGGTTTGTGTTGTAATTTTCTTATGAAAAAAAACCCCAAAAGCAGATGGACTTATTCAACACATATGATGACATGAAATCAATGCAATAAACAACAATATCGACTTACCTTTAAAACTCGTTACTCTACCCACAAGTTATACAGTGTTGTGTTTGTGGCATGACCAATGATTTGCTTGGGATGTGAATCATTAGTTTAAGATATCAACGATTAGTTATCACTCACCCACAGTACTGACTTTAGTCCGTCCGTCCGTCCGTCCGTCCGTCCGTCCGTCCGTCCGTCCGTCCGTCCGTCCGTCCGTCCGTCCGTCCGTCCGTCCGTCCGTCCGTCCGTCCGTTTTTCTCAAAAACTATTCAGTCTATCATCATCACATTTGGTATACTAGTTTGCCAAGATGCAAGCTATCCACTGATGTATTTAGTTTTACATTAAGGTCAAGGTCGCCCCAGTTACGGGGTTCAAACCCCAAAACACATATCTCGCGACGTTTTGCATGTATTTCAATGCAGTTTTTTTCACAACATTTCTTGATGAATGGTCTATAACACAGTTGTCATGAATTTTTCTGTGCGCTCGTGTGCGCATGATTGCGCGCGCTCAAATCACGGGTCCGAACCCCAAGGCTATATAGATAAAAAAAAAAAAAAAAACTATTCAGTTACGTGCTCTTTTGATGCGTTTTTATGTAAGAACGTTTAATATCTGCTACTTCGCCTGTTCATGGGATAAGCCCGCTGTGCCCTAGGCCCTTTGTGTCACAGGCCCGATATGTCCCACTTCTTTCCGGCCGTCCATCCGTCCGTGCGTGCGTCCTGTTTTCAGTTCTCAATGGTCTCTCCGCTGTGTGTACAGCCGACACATTCCGATTTCGGAGTAGCTCGGCGATGCTGCGAGGGGACTTTGCATCCGCTCGGCGTTGCAGTTGTTCTATTTTGTCATGTTTTATGCTGCATTAACTAGAAATAAACAAAATGTTTGATTCCGACTTGCTGTATTGAGAGAGAGAGAGAGAGAGAGAGAGAGAGAGAGAGAGAGAGAGAGAGAGAGAGAGAGAGAGAGAGAGAGAGAGAGAGAGAGAGAGAGAGAGAGAGAGAGAGAGAGAGAGAGAGAGAGAGAGAGAGAGAGAGAGCAATTTATTCTGGTTTAAACATTTTTTGTCGTTTTTCACATAATATACATCCAAAAGATAAATCCTGAAGCACAACAAGCTAGGCTTATAGCTTAGGCTTATCAACGTATTCTATTTATAGCTCTGGCATTACATGTATTGCCTAGTTGGTAATTTTAGGAAATTCATGTAATTCCTGACTTTTTTTAGGCAATACGTGTAAAAGCTAGTGGTCACCGGCATTACACGTATTTCCTAAACGTTTTAGTCATTACGTGTATTTCCTGGTTTCACTGCAGAATTGCATACTATATGCAATATATTTCTGATTTATGATTATTTCAATATATTTCCGAAACGTCCGACCCTGGAAAAAGGCCTGGCCAAAACGTCCTAGGCCGAAATGTCCTAGACCGAAACGTCCTAGGCCGAAACGTATGGCATTCCAAACGTCAAACAATTATTTGCACGATTTTTAGTGGTTAAATGAGGCACTTTCCTCATTCTGTGCACATAATTCATTCTGTGGTGCACACAATTCATTGCATGCACACAATTCGTTCTGTGGTGCACACAATTCATTCTGTGGTGCACACAATTCATTGTGTGCACACAATTCGTTCTGTGGTGCACACAATTCATTCTGTGGTGCACATAGTTCATTGTATGCACAGAATTCATTCTGTTGCACACATAATTCATTCTGTTGCATACAGAATTCATTCTATAGGACAGAATTCATTCTGTGGCACACAGAATTCATTCTGTAGGACAGAATCAATTCTGTGCACAAAATTTTATTCTGTGGGATACACATTTCATTTTGTGCGCAGAATGAATTCTGTGTCCCACAGAATACATTTTGTGCACAGAATGAATTCTGTGTCCCACAGAATGAATTCTGTCCTACAGAATAAATTCTGTCCTATAGAATGATTTATGTCGGAAACACAATTAATTCTATGGAGAACGAGGCTCATTTGCATATGACGTTGATTGTAGGTACCTTGGGAGTGTTCATTTGTTTAGAAATGTGTTGTTGGAAATGTATGCAACTGTCTTAAAACTTAAAAGAAACTCAAAACTTTATTATATTGTCCGTATGATTTTGTAATGATTTTTTCAAATAAAAGAAAATAATTATACGAAACCTGCTAGGCCTAACAATAGTACAGCTCCTCTTATTTTGTCCTACCAAAGCAACGCCGACATTTCTTGGTGTACGATGGCAGGAAGACCAAAAGTTGATGTAGACGTTGATCATATCGAGGAACTCATTTTTTGAGATTCGACTGCCGTTGTCAAGAGTAGCGACGCTTTTTGGAGTGAGTCGTCAAACAATCTACAATCGCCTACAAGAAGAAGGTAGGCAGTTTGCCCCCCCCCCCCCCTCCACACACACACACATTGACTTGACAGTGACACAATGTCATGATCTTTATTATATATTGAAAAGGGCGAAGGGGTAGGCCTAAAATGTGATGAACACAAAGAAGTAGATCTAACATCCCGTTGGTTTCTAATGCCAGAAGTGGTTACTGCCGACTACAGATACAGAGAACATAAATGGTGTTTTACGTCCTCGCGGTCTGGAACAGACACATCACACATAGGACATTTGTAGATACAAAGATGGTTGTTGCAACAACACTGCAACATTGTATTTGTAGGGCCTAGCTCTTCTTCATCCAGACTGCCATGGAGTCACCAACTAAGCGAGGCCACTGTCACTAGTGTCAGTGTCACTGCAGGGTCTATCACTGTATCAGCGCATTTTCATCAGCCTGACCAGATCACCATCTGAGCATGCAACTACTGACTACTATTTTTTTTTTTTGCTTGCTTCTGGAAGTGGGGCCTGGGCCCTTCCTGTTGAACTGGGGGGCTTAAAGTTAATGGTCTTAACCTGTCCCTTTTATTTATATACACTGATAAAGTAGTAGTAGTAGTAGTAGTAGTAGTAGTGATAGGGACATGTAGTTGTATGTATGCATCATGGCCTAGGCCTCACGGCCTATAAATCGTCCCATCATTGGAACAATCTTTATGGTGTCTGATTTGCATACATCACTAATGACGTAATGTATATAAGCGATTTCATAGCATCAATCAAACTCAAAGTCATAAAAAAGATCTCTATGTTTTGGAATTTCATCCAAAAGGTTCTTATATTATATGTAAATTATATGTAGGTTATTCCAGTGATTAGCAACACGGTGCGAAAATGAAAACTTCCTTCTATTAGTCTTGTTGAATTGAATATAATTTTTACCTTCTGAATGTCTTGTGTTCGTGCAATGAGAAACAGAAAAAAGTGATTCAACTGGAGTGTCAACTAGACCATTGAAAATTTTATACGTCTGAATGAGATCCCCTCTTAAACACCTACCTTTAACTTTAAGTGAATGCAGTTCCAGATATTTTAATCTTTCCCAATAAGACACGTTTCTGCATTCTTTAAGTGTAGACAAGTGTGTATGCATAAAAATATTCACAGGGTGAGTAAGTGCATAGGCAGAGCTTGAGCTTGTTTACCAACTTCACTGTCAAATGACCCATGCTTACACAAGTTACAGAAAATGATGGGTCAATTTCCAAAATAATGGGCCAGTAATGTTTCACTGTAGTATTACTTATATATTGTAAACTCATGGATCAGATATATATATGACTGATGATATATATTAGTATCCATGCGCTCTCCCATTCCGTTGAGTGAATAGTAATTATAGGGTCCTTTGATGTAGGAAACCAAAACCAGAACCCCTGGGTGCACAAAATGAGAGGTTGTATCACTGTCATGTAGTGTCAATACGGGCCAATGACCCAGGCACGCTGATTATCAGAACCTCTCTACATGTGTCTGTGTGTTTGCATATTTGTGTGCAAGTCTTGTTTTATGGACAGGCGCACAAGCATGTGAATTATAGAATATGATATCCGATGCACATGTGTACAGACATGTGAGCACTTGCACATGTATGTTTATAAGCACACCTAATTTAATGAACATGTGCATGCACACACACACACACACTTCAATTCAATTCAACAATTTTATTGTCTCCAAACAAGTGAAGAAATGTGTTTTTCGGCATGCACATAACAATGAGGACAAAATAAGACATTGTTATAATCTAACAGAACAGACATTTGTAAAATAACATAAAAGCACGTGTAAATGACATAAAACATAGTTATCAAACACACACACACATAATCACACACCTCTAAAAAGTACACTGGGCATCCAATGGTCGATCCCCTTTAGATGCTGCAAGTAATATTCACAGATAATAATGACATCACAGTAATAATGATAACATGTACCACATAAAACAATAACAATTAACAATATCACAAATCAGTATGGCTATCACTTGAGTATGCACACCCGACCACCCACCCGTCCCCTCCCCCGACCCCACTCACACACATACACACAGAACATAAGATCCCCCTAAGCTAAAATAACAGACTATACAGATAGAAATGAAACCAATAACATCACTTATATAATTATAATAATAGCAAAATATTGCCATACACTCACCTCCACACACACCAACATACACCCCCACTCACCTCCACCCCCCCCCCCCCCCACCCCCCCACACACATCCAAATGGGGCCCAACACAATAACTAACTAAAAATAATGTAATAATGTATAAGTAAAAAAGGCATTTCTAATAAAAAAAGCGAAGCAAATGGCCAACACTTAACCTTCCCCACATGTATGCCCCCCCCCCCCCCCCCCCCCCTTGACCAACAAGATTAAAGTAAACATACAATAGTACATAATAGGTAAAATATTAACAACACTAAACATTGTATGTATAATGGTAAAAAGTCAGGATAATTAAGAATAAAGTCTTCAAAGCCACCCCCCCCCCCCCCCCCCCCCACACACACACACCTTGACACACACACACAAACACACACACAATAGTACATAATAGGTAAACACACACACACACACACACACACACACACACTTCACACACACACACACACACACACACACACACACACACACACACACACACACACACACACACACACACACACACACACACACACACACACACACACACACACACACACACACACACACAAACACACACATAAAATGTAAAAGTAAAAGCTTAGAAATAATAAATAAAATATTAATAACACTAAATATTGTATGTAAAAGCAAATAGTAATGATAACAAGAATGAAATCTTCAACCCCACACACACATGTAGGCATGAAATAGTAAGAGAATAGAGAAACAAAATCTGAATTTTGTGTGAAATTTGGGGAGTGCCTCTTATAATCATGTGCACCTATATTTATCGTCCGTAAAATACAGTATTTTTAGTGCATAGGGGATGTTCAACTAGCATGAAATAAGAGAATAGCCACAGCCTTTTTAATATGCCTGCTTTTAGTGGTTTGGATTGTTTCTGTTTTTAGTTTTTCAGTATATTTCACATTTTTACTTGTGCAGTTCAGGGGTATTTTTTTATATAATATGCATAGCATGCTTAGTTTCATTATTTTAAAAATAATTAAACTGTGACAACAATTCTATTGTATTGTGACAGGAATTGATGTTGGAGAGCAGCGATATTCCCCCATTTCTGACGAACAACTTGAGATGGTGGTACGTGACATCAAAACATCACAGCCTAATGCAGGATTAACGTATCTGATTGGACATTTGCGTGCAAGGGGAATTTACACACAAAGGAGAATAGTTTTAGAACAGCTGCGTGCCATTGATCCCGAAGGTGAGTAGCTAGCTACTGCATAATGTATTGTCATGTTGCGTCTGTATCAAGAAGTATGGGTATATCATACCATATGAAGACACAGTGTAACAAATTACACCTAAATAGATACTCTCACCCACCAACAATAGTGATCCCTCTTGTTTTACACACACAGAGACACACCCAATTTGTGTCAAAATTAATTTCTGTCAATTTTTAATTTTCTTCTTGGTTTCAAACAAACTAACGAGCAAAATATGTTGCCATATCTTCTGCTTTTTGGACACCTGACAAATGAAAAACCTTTTTAGTTTTTGCTAATGAACAAGTATGATTCAACTTTCAAGTCAATGTTATACATTCCATGAGGAAAAACCCCATGACAACCCATTTTGGGTGACTATAAATGTACATTTAGGTGAAATTTGTTTCCCCGTGCCTTATAACATGACTAAATAATAACTTCCTCTAATCGGTCACTCTTTGACTTTGCCATTTCCCTTTGCTTGCTGTCATCTACTTTCTTTCTGCCTTCCCGGTCCATTCTCCTGCCTTTTTTTCCAAGAAAAACTTTCAAAAAGATTTCCTCCAGCCAAAGTCGGACATGCCGGGCCTAGTAATTATTTTTACTAAGTGTGACGTAATTGACCCGCACACCCCGCTTTCTCCCTTTCTCCTCTACTCCCACCGCCCCCCCCCCCCCCTTTCTTTTCTCGGGCCGCCACTTTAATTGCCATTCAATATCAAACAGACGCCGATTAAGGCATTTATCTCTTTGAAACCCGGTTTACCTCCCCTTTCAGCATGTAACACCTACAT
>JAGGCT020002898.1:0-22500 GCA_017654935.2 Phymorhynchus buccinoides | reverse complement strand
CAAAGGCTTCTGAACACCTGTAATTTTTCTGTGAGGGCTAGATCCATTCCCAATTCTGTTTCAGTTGAGTTAGAAGGCTCTACCTACGTTTCCAGAGAAATTCGTAATAAAGTTGTTTACAGGTCTTTGCATCAAAGATTCCTTGTTGTCCACATCCTCTTTGGTTAGCTGAGGAAGCTGAAATAATTCACTCTTATGGTGATTTTAATAAAACCGATAATCCTCTTCATCTATCTTCTTTAGCTAAGGATCTTTTATATTCTGAATATAATTCGTATTTACATATCTATACAGATGGGTCAGTTTCAGATAGTTCCAATGCTGGAGCTGCTTTTGTTATTCCAAATCTTAATATTAAAAAGAAATTTCAATTAACTAAAGGCTGTTCTATGTTTACATGTGAGCTGTATGCTATTATGAAAGCTATTGATTTTGTTTTAGACATGCCTCCTCTGTTATGTAAAAGTATTATCATTTTATCTGACTCAAAATCTGCTTTAATGGCTTTAAAAACTCGTTCATATTCTATTCGTCCAGATATAATATGTGAGATTTTATTATTAATCCATCAGTTAATTATAAGAGGCTCCTTCATAACTTTATTATGGGTTCCTGGGCACTGTAATATACATGGGAATGATTTAGCTGATGTATGCGCCAAAGATGCCACAAACATTTCACACGATGTTCAAAACTGTATCATTCCTCTTTCTTCATCTGAAGCAATTAGTATTCTTTCTAAGTCAGTTTGGAATATGCGTCAAAAGCAACATTTGGAGGACTCAATTCATAAACAAAGATGGGATCTTAGTACGCCCACTGCGTCTTGCACTAGTCCACCAGGATCAATTCCAAACAGAAATTTAATTCATAGATTGAGAGTTAATGGATGGCTTTGTAGATTTCTCAAACCTACACCGATTTGTACATGTGGGCAGCCAATAGATGTATTTCATTTTATATTTGATTGTGTTAGTACAAAGAATCATTTTCAGCCACTTTATATTAAGATTTTTTCATCAAATCTTCCGAAAAATGAACTTGGGATAAGAACTGATGAGATAAAGAACTACGTGAATGCTTGGCTCTTTGGAATAGAAGCGTCATGCCCATTGGGTGCTCAGTCAGCTCAACGAAGATCAGAAAAGAGGTAGAGTAAAATGGTACACCCAAACTATCAAAATGTGATAAAGGAAAGCCAGCCAGCATCTGGGACATCGTGACTGCTGATGATGAAACTTTGCTCAGTTTGATCCAGAAACCAAGCAACACTCCGGGTGAGACTCCATCAGCAAAATATAAAAAATACAATACATTTCCATTCCTATTTTCAAGACTTCTGCTCTGGTTTCATTTTCCTGGTGTGACAGGATATGTACTCCCTGACTATTTTAATGAACTCTGCTCTGGTTTCATGTTCCTGGTGTGACAGGATATGTGGTTAAACTCCTCAGCTATTTTAATGAACTCTGCTCTGGTTTCATTTTCCTGGTGTGACAGGATATGTGGTTAAACTCCCTGGCTATTTTAATGAACTCTGCTCTGGTTTCATGTTCCTGGTGTGACAGGATTTGTGGTTAAACTCCCTGACTATTTTAATGAACTCTGCTCTGGTTTCATTTTCCTGGTGTGACAGGATTTGTGGTTAAACTCCCTGACTATTTTAATGAACTGTGCTCTGGTTTCATTTTCCTGGTGTGACAGGATATGTGGTTAAACTCCCTGGCTATTTTAATGAACTCTGCTCTGGTTTCATTTTCTTGGTGTGACAGAATATGTGGTTAAACTCTCTGGCTATTTTAGGGAGAAAGGTGGCAGAGTGGTTAAGACGTTCGCCTGCCAAATGTAACGCGTGATAGCAGCGTGAGTGACCCGGGTTCGAATCCCGGCCTCGCCCTTTCTTTCTAGTTTGACACAAAAATCGAACTGAACGTCCAGTCCTTCGGATGGGGACTTAAAGCTCGTCTGACCCGTGCGCTTTACTCATGTAAAAATCCCATGGCAGTTGAAAGTTGGTAAGAGCAGGGGGAAATCCCGCTGTCTGCTCTGGCCAAATTGATAGCAAGATTTTCCAAGTGTACCCACACCCCCTCCTCACCCTATGCCCCCCAAAAAAAAATTAGGCGCTGCACTTACGGCGACGCGCTCTCCGGGGGAGAGCAGCCCGAATTTCACAGAAATAAGTCTCTGTGACTAGAATATACCAAATACCAAACAAATACCAAATATTTTCATGAACTCTGTGTAGGTGTCATTTTCGCAGTGTTACTGAAAATGTGGTTAAACTCCCTGGCTATTTTCATGAACTCTGCTCTGGTTTCATTTTCTTGGTGTGACAGAATATGTGGTTAAACTCCCTCACTATTTTCATGAACTCTGCTCTGAACTCTGGTGCCAGTCACACAGTACAGGTAGAAGTTGATGGAACTGTTACATCTGTACAGCACGTTGCTGGTTCTGTAAAACACTTTAACTTGACCACTGTGAATGGGGTCACTCCTATCAATGTAGTCTTCAAATACTAAATATATTGCCCATGGTGTTGTCAGGAGGAAGAAAGAAGCATTGGCAGCAATCAATGTGACCGTCAGTGAAGACACCTTCTGTTGTCTGGAATCCTGGCTGGCTTGTTGTGTTGAAAGATGTTTGTTGATTCTGACAGATCTGACCAGTGTCCGCACAAGAACAGCGTTGCTGACAAGTAACATCGTGAAAGGTAACAAACAAAACTGACTCAACCCAATCCAAGGTTCTATTCTGGAAACAAACCATCCGTACGTTCCTGTTGTAGGTACAGAACAGCCACCTTTACGAGTGATATGGAATCCATGCAGAAAGTGACAATTAATCACTAGGAGCACGAGGATCACCACGACAACAGCAGCTCGTGACTTTCTCTTGGTCCACACAGCACCGATACGAAGTGGCCACAGCACAGAGGCAGCTCTGAGCATGGTGAGTGACACCAGCATCCAGGACGATACAGGCGTAGCTACTTTCTTTATATACCTGTAAATCTTGCACTGCCAGGTGCCCTGGGTCCTTATAGATGTAAAGTAATACATGGATCGGAGGACATTCTGCAGTGCAGACATCAGCCCTATCTGGTCAGACACGGCCAGAACTATGAAGAAAACACTGCACGTGGATGACGGAAGACGAAGCATGATCAGAATGATCATCACATTTCCGAACACCCCAAACAAAACGGCAATAGGGTCGCCAAATCTCATTATGAGTTTACCCAAGTTTTTATAGGGTTGGTATAAATCATCCCAAGAGTCCCGTTTCACACGGTCTGGATTGTGCATTGTACTGGTCACTCCACATGGTGTAGGACTGGAACTGCAGTGTTTAAATTATTATTATTGTTTGTTACACCCATTATCCACACACTTTACTATTATTAGAAAAAATAACAATCAACAGTGGCCATTGTCCACACACTTTACTGTTACACAAGAACAAAAGTAATGTGAGAAGCCGCCACACAACGACGCTCACACAAACGCGTACGCGGACCTCCCTTTTACTCGCACCAACGGACACACACACACACACACACACACACACACACACACACACACACACACACACACACACACACACACACACACACACACACACACACACACACACACACGCGCGCGCGCGCACACACACACACGCACGTAACAAGTGTCCTTAGTCTAATGTTTGACTACTGATCCTTCATTTGGGCATTTTTTAAATTTAAACTCCGAAAACCCTTCGTCAAGGGCTGCTTTCATTTGTCAAAGGGTACGTGCGGTTACTTTTGGCCAAAACAAAACGTCTGTACAGTGAAGTAAGGAAAGGTAACTCTCTTTGTAATTAACTCCCTTCACCAAAAGACTGGTCGAGTCTTGCTTACAGACACTAGACATTACTTGTGCATTACATGGGCATTGTACAGCTCCATACTGTTTTGTCTCCTTTCTTTCGTTAATGTTTATAATATTTGTGTATGCATAGAAATAAAAATATAGACCTTTAATGATGTTTTCACGAAGTCTCGTGACAGAATCCATATAACTCTTTACATATATGTCGCAATTCTGCTCTGAACTTGTGTTCAGTTAAACAGTACAAGTAGAATTTAGCAGCACTGTTGCAGTAGAACAGATAATAACTGACAGCATAGAACTCCTTGTACTGTCCGTTTTGAATGGGGTTGTCCATATCAAAATAATGATATTTATTCCTTATAATGAATACAGCGAAAGGTGATGTCAGGAGGACAAAGCACACGCTGGCAGCAATCAGGGTGACAGTCAATGAGGACACTTTCTGTTCTCTGACATCCTGGGAGCTTTGTAGCTTCAGAACACGGGTTCTTGTCCGGACTGATCTGACCAGTGTCCACAACAGAACGCTATTGGTGACGACCAGTATTGGGAAAGGTAAGAAAGTGACTTGAAAAAGGTTAATCCAAAACGAATATATACTTGATTTAGAGAAACTGCAAACTCCTCTTTTTAAATAGTAATATTTGAGAACGTGCCAATTCATCGCAATGATAAAGACGACCAGTATGGCTGCTGTAGCTCGTGACTTTTCCTTGGTCCAGACAGCACTGACACGACATGGCCACAACACAGAGGCAGCTCTGAGCACGGCGAGTGACACCAACATCCATGACAATAGAGCTTCTGTCACGTTGTATGCAATGCTGGACAACTTGCACTGCCAGGAGCTACCATCTTCGAAGGATTGTACACCTAATTTTCTGTCAAGCAAATCGTCCAGAGGCCCTAGTATCAGCATCAACTGGTCAGAGAGGGCCAGGGTTTTGAAGAACACACTAGACGTGGAGGAAGGAAGACGACGCATGACGATAATTATCATGCAGTTCCCTATAAAACCAAAAGCACATACAATAGTGTTGCCTGTATCCTCGATGAGATAAGATAGGTCTATGTAAAGCTGGCGTTGGTAATACCAGGAAGAGCCACCCTGTTTGTAATGGCCTGAGTTGTGTAATGACCTGGTCACTTCCAAGACGGGGTCGCTGAAGGCAGCTGGACTGTTTTCAGTCATCATCGTAGATTACGACAGTTTTTCTAGTGAATCTTCACCACAACTGTAACACGATTACTTTAACTGTTCTTTATAGTAGATTATCATTCGCCTATTGACTCGCTTCGTCGAGTCACGTGAGTACTGGAATCTACTATACCCGCCGAATTGGAATCAGCTGCCCGCCAACTAGCAGCAGCAGACAACCAGCGGAAGAAAAAACAAGGAAAATGAAAGGAAAAACCCATATTTACTTTTACAAAATATCACAACATGTGTCGGTGAGATCAGTGTGTGTGTGTGCAATGTGCTTTCAACAGGTGAGTACCGCCTTCGAATCAAAATTCAATGTTTTGTGTCGACTAACGGTATCATCTGCCTCTGGAATGCACACATTTTCACAGTGACCTTCATAGCGCGGGTTGAATCCCTCTGTACGCGTGCACTATTGCTGGCTTGAATGCCCTAATCGCTGAAGATTCAATGCTTTGTGTCGACTAACGGTATCCTCTGCCTCTGGAATGCACACATTTTCACAGTGACCTTCATAGCGCGAGTTGAATCCCTCTGTACGCGCGCGCACTAGCTATTGCTGGCTTGAATGCCTTAATCGCTGAAAATTCAATGCTTTGTGTCGACTAACGGTATCCTCTGCCTCTGGACTGCATACATTTTCACAGTGACCTTCATAGCGCGGGTTGAATCCCTCTGTACGCGCGCACTATTGCTGGCTTGAATGCTTTAATCGCTGAAGATTCCAGCCGTTCCCTGTGTGGAAAACTAACCCCTTAGGCCTACCCTCTCCCCATCATTTACCCAGGGGTTTCTTGGGACATAATTATCCACAATTTATTATTTGGCTTGAGTGCCAGTGTCTGCCACCCTACCGACAGATAAATCCTCAGAGACTATGGCAGAAAAAACAAAGAAAGACTGCAATGATACTATTGACAGTGAGATTGAGAAGGGAAGGGAAGATTCTGATCTTGACAACTCAGTAAAACAAAGGGATGACATGACAAGGGATGCCCAGATATGTGACCTGACCGCTGGATTTGAGACCATAGAAAAAGCAGTGTTAAATATCTCAGCACGCCTGGGCCAAGATAAAACATCAGGAAAAGAAAACGAGGAAGGTAATCATGGGAGAGGGAGGAAACGGACGCGCCAGTCCCCATCTCCTGAGACAGGAACCTGAAAAAGGGAACAAGCACCTGCAAAAAGGACAACAGTCGTCCAAACTTCCTCTGAGTCTGAAGGTGAAATATCGGATGAAGACGAGATTGAGGATGACGATGAAACCGCAGTTTCAAGATCCAAGACAGACGACAACGATGATTGCCTGTCGATCCACGACGACGATGAAACTCTGCTTGCAGAACTCGAAAGGGATTTGGAGGACGCAGAGAAAACATCCCCAAAAGTGGCCCAGTCCATAGCAGAGATAATCAACAACAGATTCAAAAAAGGTCTCTCAGAGGAGAAATTAGACGAAAGAAGAGACAAGTATCAACGACCCGAGAACTGCCCCAAACTGAGGGTACCATCCGTGAACACCAAGATATGGAGAAGGTACATCCCCAAGATCAATAAACACCACGATCTGAGACCAGCAAAAACGCAACGGGCCATTACCAAAGCGACTGCTGCACTGGCAAACAGCACCCAACTCATACTCCGGGCCTGCAAAAAAGGTGCATTTACGAACAAGGAAGTGAAGGACACCATCAGTGTACAAAACGCTGATGCTATGGCCATGCTGGGATTTGCCTGCCATGAACTGTCCATGAGGCGCCGCTTCTGCCTTCACCCCTACCTACCAAGACACCTGAAGAGCCTTTGCAGTCCGTTTTTTCCTTGCGGCTTCTGCCTTCCTGAGGCCATTGTGCCTTGCTTTGTGGTCATCCCACAGCCTCTGGAGGCCTTGCTTTTCGATCTCGGAAGCACATTGCATTTGCTTTTTGAGGTTCTTTTTCTTTGCTCAGATGTTGTCCATTTCTCGCTGTCGTCTGGAGTTTTGAGGAGGTGCCTTTACTTTAGGTTGTTTCACTCCATAAGCATCCCTGCAGGTGGAATATATAATGTCTCCAAATGTAGCCAGTGTGTGTTCCAGTGTGGTTTTCCCTAAGAGCGCGTTCAGCTTCTGGGTTATGTCCTCATCGAGTTTCTCCCATAGCTCTTTGGCGTTTGCAGGTGGCAGGTTGAGTTTTGGACGTTTGGCATCAAGAGCTTGTACAAAGGTCTCATCTGAATCAGATGCGTAGATATCCTTGGCACTGTGGTGCAAGTCCTGGCCTTGGACTTCCAACGTCTTATCTGCTGATGCAGTGCGCTGCATCTCATTCTTTTGAGTATCTGCACAGCCTATCTTCGTCCTGTGGATCCTCATGCCACGCTGGGTTGCAAAACTTGTTTCCACAGACACACAGAAATTCCAGTAGTCTGTTAGGCAATCTCGTTGTCCGTTTCCGTAAAGCAGTCGTTTCCGTAGAGGCGCCGATGGATCCATCATCCTCTCCCCCTCTCGGTGGATCCTGGGAGTATTTTTTTCTTTTGAAAATGTAGAGAAGAAGTAGCATAAAGCCTTATTCACAACTCGCGTAGAAATAGCGAATGTACACATTTCGTTCGAAAAGCATTGCAAATAATTATCAAGTGAGATGGATCTCTCTCTCTCTCTCTCTCTCTCTCTCTCTCTCTCTCTCTCTCTCTCTCTCTCTCTCTCTCTCTCTCTCTCTCTCTCTCTCTCTCTCTCTCTCTCTCTCTCTCTCTCTCTCTCTCTCTCTCTGTTAAGAATAAGGTTAAAACAATAATTAGATGTGGTGATAAACTTACTGATTATATTAATTGTGCAAGGGGGGTTAAGCAGTGTGACGTATGCAGCCCTATTCTATTTTCTTTATTCATTAATGACTTAGCTCTAGAAGTAATTAATAAAGGTATACATGGTGCTAGGTTTACAACAGACGGGTATTGTTAGCAGACGATGTTGCATTGCTATCAGAAACTTATTGGCTTGCAAAGACAACTAAGCATTTTAAGAGAGTCTGCTCGTAAATTACAACTGAAGGTTAACTTAGGTAAAAGTAAAATAGTTGTTTTCAGAAAGGGGGGTTACCTGTCAGCAAGGGAGAGGTGAGTGTTTGATGGTAATATTATGCCTGTAGTTAATGTCTTTAAGTACCTTGGAATTTTGTTTTCTACTCGTCTAAGGTTCGCAGCAGCTTGCAAAGATGTGTCTAGTAGGGCAACAAAATGTGTTGTTACATGTAATGAGGAAATTAACATTGTTAAATAATAACTCATTAGAACTGTTTGTTAAAGTCTTTGATACTCAGATACAGCCTGTTGTACAATATGGGTCAGAGTTATGGGGGTTAGATAAGACTGCTATCATACACTGTGAATCTGTTCATTTGTTTGGACTTAAAAGTGTTTTAGGAGTTGCGATGAAGACTCCAAACGATCTAGTTTACGGTGAGACAAATAGATTCCCAATTCATATAAATTCTGCTGTCAGGTGCATTTCCTACTGGTTAAAATTATTACAAATGGACACTGAAAGATTGCCACGAAAAGCGTATGAGTATGCTCTATGACTTAGACTCGAGGGGGAAAGTAATTGGGTAACTAAGGTACGTGTGTGTTTGTGTGAACTTGGTTTTGGTTTTGTCTGGTATTGTCAGGGAGTAGGTGGGGAAAAACTGTTTGTAAGCAGCTTACGTCAAAGACTTATAGATACTAGGTGGCAAGATTGGGAAGGTCATATAAATGCTAGCATTAGATTCGATGCATGATATAGAATGTTTGCCTCTTCACATTTAGTTCATAGCTATCTTTTGTTGAATATTGATCGGTGTCAGCGAACTGTTTTGACTAAGTTTAGATTCGGTATGTCTGTTATAAATTTAAAAAAAAGGACAGGTATCGAAATTGTCCAGCATGCTGATCTGTTATGTCCATTATGCAAAGATTCAATTGAAAACGAGGTACATTTTATCTTAAGATGTCCTGCTCTAAGTGTTCTTCGAGCAAAGCTAATCCTGTATAAATACTACAAATATCTATGTCAATTTCGTTTAACTTTATTGATGGCGAATACTAATGAGAGAACAGTACGTAATCTAACTCTGTATTTGTACAAAGCTTTCCGGTTAAGAGAGACAATGATGTCCTAGTTTGTAACTGTTTGCTAGCTTATGCTTGTGTTCCAAAGCGATTTGTTGTCGTTCTCAAGTGCTATAATCCACTGATGTATAAATATTGTTAATTATTGCCCCCTATGTATGTGTGTGTGTGTGTGTGTGTGTGTGTGTGTGTGTGTGTGTGTGTGTGTGTGTGTGTGTGTGTGTGTGTGTGTGTGTGTGTGTGTGTGTCTGTGTGTCTGTGTGTCTGTGTCTGTGTCTATGTCTGTGTCTGTGTGTGTTCCATTTCCCATGTGAAACAAGTGATTTATCACCGAGGCAGAACATGTTTTCTCGTTTAGTTGTTTGCAACTTCTCGTTGAGAGAATCAGTGATTTATGGCAGTCGTGTAGGGGAGAGCTACTGGTATAGTATCATTACAAGACAGAGTTTAATACCATGGTCTGACAACCCCACAACTATAAACATTCACCCTACATACTGACAACCCCACAGCTATAAATATTCACCCTAGATACTGACAATACTGCGCTATAATTGTATGCTACACACATGAAGATAGCATTTCGAGGGCTGACTGCTAGAACCGTCTATCCCTGCTCAGCTACGTTTCGAGAAAAACGGGTTTAAAGCTTAGGGTAATTCAAAACTGTATAACTTTTTAATGTATTGCTCCTTGACAGTAAAGCTTGGCATGAATATTGATCAACATGTGTTCTTTTGCACTGTGAAGTATGAAGAATATACTCTACATAAAAAAAATTTCGTTACTAATTTGTCCTTTTTTAATAATGGTGTCAGCTGGGCAGTTGTGGTGATCATCAGATTAGCCACTTTACCAGGAACGCTGACTACTAGACTTGGCCACTATGTCACTGGGCAATTGTGGCAGTTGTCCCAAACCCCAATTACCGGAAACATGTGACTACTAGGACTGCTCTTCAATAGGTAGTCAGTTCTTGTGATCATCAAAGGGCCAGCTTTCTTTGGCCGTGTGACCATCAGCTGTTGGCCAGTTCTGGTAGTTGCCAAATTGCCCAGTTCACTAAGAAACCAGACCACAAAACTGACTATCAGGACTAGTCAAGGGACTCATGTGTCCACAGCTTACATCATCAAAGAGAAACCGCCACATATGTCGACCACCCTCCCCCCACTTGCTGTTGTCTTGTGACTTGTGTGGGGGAAGCCAGTGTAATTGAAAACTATGGAAGCGTGCTTGTTACAAAAGTTGACAAAGTAAGCTACTTTGTAAACAATGTTGCTTTTGTCTTTGCTCTCTGTTTGTCAGTGTGTCCCTTGCCAAGCAAAAATGTTAATGGTTTCGAATCGAGATGTGCGGTGACAAACTAATTACTTTTCTTTTCAGTTTCTTGACCATAAGAAACAGATTTATTTCGCATTACTTTATCGCACGTTCAATTCGTAAAATCAATAATAGGTGTTCATTAAAATTCGCGTGCACACACACACACACACACACACACACACACACACACACACACACACACACACACACGCGCGCGCGCGCGCGCGCGCACGCGCGCGCACACACATACCCCATCAGTGTTATCTCATTTTCTTAAAAGAAAAAGAAAGTGTCTCCTCTAGTTGTATGTAGAATTCACAATCCTATTGAGTTACAATTTTAAGCAAAATATAAAAAACATTTAAGTAGCTGCGTGCGTGCGCGCGTGTGTGCATATATATATGTGTGTGTGTGTGTGTGTGTGTGTGCGGACCTCTGATAGAAGAAAAACTTGCTTCAAGAACACGTGCGACTTACTGATTAATATTAACTCAATTATTCATTGATCAATTTATTTATTCATGCATTTCAATGTACTTATTCGTTGGTTGACTGATCAATTGATTCATTCTTTCAAGTAATTCGTTCAATGGTCTATGAAGTTCGTAAGTGAGAAGATGATGTGACACAAAAGACAGGCTTAAACTAAAGATTTCACTTAACCCTACCATCAACTCTTTAGTCTTATCTCTCCTTGTCTACAACCATTTCATCCCACACCTCCTTCTGAACGAACTGTAATGTTTAACGTCCTCTTGACCCGAAGGGTACAACCACACCTCCTTCTGAACGAACTGTAATGTTTAACGTCCTCTTGACCCGAAGGGTACAACCACACCTCCTTCTGAACGAACTGTAATGTTTAACGTCCCCTTGACCCGAAGGGTACAACCACACCTCCTTCTGAACGAACTGTAATGTTTAACGTCCCCTTGACCCGAAGGGTACAACCACACCTCCTTCTGAACGAACTGTAATGTTTAACGTCCCCTTGACCCGAAGGGTACAACCACACCTCCTTCTGAACGAACTGTAATGTTTAACGTCCTCTTGACCCGAAGGGTACAACCACACCTCCTTCTGAACGAACTGCAATGTTTAACGTCCTCTTGACCCGAAGGGTACAACCACACCTCCTTCTGAACGAACTGTAATGTTTAACCGAAGGATACAACCACACCTCTAACGTCCCCTTGACCCGAAGGATACAACCACACCTCCTTCTGAACGAACTGTAATGTTTAACGTCCCCTTGACCCGAAGGATACAACCACACCTCCTTCTGAACGAACTGTAATGTTTAACGTCCTCTTGACCCGAAGGATACAACCACACCTCCTTCTGAACGAACTGTAATGTTTAACGTCCTCTTGACCCGAAGGGTACAACCACACCTCCTTCTGAACGAACTGTAATGTTTAACGTCCCCTTGACCCGAAGGATACAACCACACCTCCTTCTGAACGAACTGTAATGTTTAACGTCCTCTTGACCCGAAGGATACAACCACACCTCCTTCTGAACGAACTGTAATGTTTAACGTCCCCTTGACCCGAAGGATACAACCACACCTCCTTCTGAAACGAACTGTAATGTTTAACGTCCCCTTGACCCGAAGGATACAACCACACCTCCTTCTGAACGAACTGTAATGTTTAACGTCCTCTTGACCCGAAGGATACATCCACACCTCCTTCTGAACGAACTGTAATGTTTAACGTCCTCTTGACCCGAAGGGTACAACCACACCTCCTTCTGAACGAACTGTAATGTTTAACGTCCTCTTGACCCGAAGGATACAACCACACCTCCTTCTGAACGAACTGTAATGTTTAACGTCCTCTTGACCCGAAGGGTACAACCACACCTCCTTCTGAACGAACTGTAATGTTTAACGTCCTCTTGACCCGAAGGATACAACCACACCTCCTTCTGAACGAACTGTAATGTTTAACGTCCTCTTGACCCGAAGGGTACAACCACACCTCCTTCTGAACGAACTGTAATGTTTAACGTCCTCTTGACCCGAAGGGTACAACCACACCTCCTTCTGAACGAACTGTAATGTTTAACGTCCTCTTGACCCGAAGGATACAACCACACCTCCTTCTGAACGAACTGTAATGTTTAACGTCCCCTTGACCCGAAGGGTACAACCACACCTCCTTCTGAACGAACTGTAATGTTTAACGTCCCCTTGACCCGAAGGATACAACCACACCTCCTTCTGAACGAACTGTAATGTTTAACGTCCTCTTGACCCGAAGGGTACAACCACACCTCCTTCTGAACGAACTGTAATGTTTAACGTCCTCTTGACCCGAAGGGTACAACCACACCTCCTTCTGAACGAACTGTAATGTTTAACGTCCTCTTGACCCGAAGGGTACAACCACACCTCCTTCTGAACGAACTGTAATGTTTAACGTCCTCTTGACCCGAAGGATACAACCACACCTCCTTCTGAACGAACTGTAATGTTTAACGTCCCCTTGACCCGAAGGGTACAACCACACCTCCTTCTGAACGAACTGTAATGTTTAACGTCCCCTTGACCCGAAGGGTACAACCACACCTCCTTCTGAACGAACTGTAATGTTTAACGTCCCCTTGACCCGAAGGATACAACCACACCTCCTTCTGAACGAACTGTAATGTTTAACGTCCCCTTGACCCGAAGGGTACAACCACACCTCCTTCTGAACGAACTGTAATGTTTAACGTCCCCTTGACCCGAAGGATACAACCACACCTCCTTCTGAACGAACTGTAATGTTTAACGTCCCCTTGACCCGAAGGATACAACCACACCTCCTTCTGAACGAACTGTAATGTTTAACGTCCCCTTGACCCGAAGGATACAACCACACCTCCTTCTAAACGAAATGTAATGTTTAACGTCCCCTTGACCCGAAGGATACAACCACACCTCCTTCTGAACGAACTGTAATGTTTAACGTCCCCTTGACCCGAAGGCTACAACCACACCTCCTTCTGAACGAACTGTAATGTTTAACGTCCCCTTGACCCGAAGGGTACAACCACACCTCCTTCTGAACGAACTGTAATGTTTAACGTCCTCTTGACCCGAAGGGTACAACCACACCTCCTTCTGAACGAACTGTAATGTTTAACGTCCTCTTGACCCGAAGGGTACAACCACACCTCCTTCTGAACGAACTGTAATGTTTAACGTCCTCTTGACCCGAAGGATACAACCACACCTCCTTCTGAACGAAACTGTAATGTTTAACGTCCCCTTGACCCGAAGGATACAACCACACCTCCTTCTGAACGAACTGTAATGTTTAACGTCCTCTTGACCCGAAGGATACAACCACACCTCCTTCTGAACGAACTGTAATGTTTAACGTCCTCTTGACCCGAAGGATACAACCACACCTCCTTCTGAACGAACTGTAATGTTTAACGTCCTCTTGACCCGAAGGATACAACCACACCTCCTTCTGAACGAACTGTAATGTTTAACGTCCTCTTGACCCGAAGGATACAACCACACCTCCTTCTGAACGAACTGTAATGTTTAACGTCCTCTTGACCCGAAGGATACAACCACACCTCCTTCTGAACGAACTGTAATGTTTAACGTCCTCTTGACCCGAAGGATACAACCACACCTCCTTCTGAACGAACTGTAATGTTTAACGTCCTCTTGACCCGAAGGATACAACCACACCTCCTTCTGAACGAACTGTAATGTTTAACGTCCTCTTGACCCGAAGGATACAACCACACCTCCTTCTGAACGAACTGTAATGTTTAACGTCCTCTTGACCCGAAGGGTACAACCACACCTCCTTCTGAACGAACTGTAATGTTTAACGTCCTCTTGACCCGAAGGATACAACCACACCTCCTTCTGAACGAACTGTAATGTTTAACGTCCTCTTGACCCGAAGGATACAACCACACCTCCTTCTAAACGAACTGTAATGTTTAACGTCCCCTTGACCCGAAGGATACAACCACACCTCCTTCTGAACGAACTGTAATGTTTAACGTCCCCTTGACCCGAAGGGTACAACCACACCTCCTTCTGAACGAACTGTAATGTTTAACGTCCCCTTGACCCGAAGGATACAACCACACCTCCTTCTGAACGAACTGTAATGTTTAACGTCCCCTTGACCCGAAGGATACAACCACACCTCCTTCTGAACGAACTGTAATGTTTAACGTCCCCTTGACCCGAAGGGTACAACCACACCTCCTTCTGAACGAACTGTAATGTTTAACGTCCCCTTGACCCGAAGGATACAACCACACCTCCTTCTGAACGAACTGTAATGTTTAACGTCCCCTTGACCCGAAGGATACAACCACACCTCCTTCTGAACGAACTGTAATGTTTAACGTCCCCTTGACCCGAAGGATACAACCACACCTCCTTCTGAACGAACTGTAATGTTTAACGTCCTCTTGACCCGAAGGATACAACCACACCTCCTTCTGAACGAACTGTAATGTTTAACGTCCTCTGGACCCGAAGGATACAACCACACCTCCTTCTGAACGAACTGTAATGTTTAACGTCCTCTGGACCCGAAGGATACAACCACACCTCCTTCTGAACGAACTGTAATGTTTAACGTCCCCTTGACCCGAAGGGTACAACCACACCTCCTTCTGAACGAACTGTAATGTTTAACGTCCCCTTGACCCGAAGGGTACAACCACACCTCCTTCTGAACGAACTGTAATGTTTAACGTCCTCTTGACCCGAAGGGTACAACCACACCTCCTTCTGAACGAACTGTAATGTTTAACGTCCTCTTGACCCGAAGGGTACAACCACACCTCCTTCTGAACGAACTGTAATGTTTAACGTCCTCTTGACCCGAAGGGTACAACCACACCTCCTTCTGAACGAACTGTAATGTTTAACGTCCTCTTGACCCGAAGGATACAACCACACCTCCTGCGACAAATTAAAGCCATATGGGACATTTCTGTAGCTTTTAGATTTGGGGACAAAAGGGAGAAGGGGAGAAGAAAACAGATTTTCTTAAAATAAAGATCTTTGTATTTCATAGTTTTGTTTTTAGTTTAGGACTATGGTTTTTAACTTAATTAAAGGTCAAGTTGTGCTTAGGTGCCATGGCTCGCACAAGACTACTCTGGGTTATAAATATTTACACTTTTGTTTTAAAATGTTAAATTAAAACTTTGGGCTATTGCTCCCTGAGCTAGGAGATTAAAATTTCCAGGACCACTTTTAAAAGTACATCATAAAGGTTTAAAAATCGATTCAGGTCTGAAGACACATAACAACTATTTGATATAGTTAATGGCATAGCATCTAACGTTAAACTTTTCGCTGACAACACCAGCATGTCCCTATCACTCAATAACCATGTTACTCGTACAGAAATGACTTATTAAAGATCAACAGTTGGGCCATGCATTGGAAAGTTAAATTTAGTGAAGAAAAAACTGAACTGCTTAATTTTGTACGCGGAAATAATGTCGTTCTTCCCCTTACTTTTGGAACTGTTCAATTGCACGATACTGACAAACATAAACACTTAGGACTTGTGCTCCAAAATAACTGTAAATGGGACGAGCATATACGCAGTATCGTTAACAAAGTCACCATGCTTCTCTCTTGCATGAAAAGTTATAAGTATAGAATTAGCCGAAAAGATTTAGAAAGAATGTATAAATCTTTTGTACTACCTTACTTTGATTATGCTGATGTTGTCTGGGATAACTGTACTGAAACACAATCAAATTCACTTGAAGAATTACACTTAGAAGCCATAAGAACAATTGTTGGAGCAGTTCGTGGAACAAGTCATCAAAAGTTACATGAAGAATCTGGCTTTTGTTCATTAAAGAAAAGAAGAGAAAGACATAACATTATTTTTTATTATAAAGTTCTAATTGGTATGTGCCCTGATTATTTAACAAACATTATATCTGGCCTTGTTGCAGACAGAAACCCATACCATAGACGAAGACTCTTAGAAAGAAATGTGCCTAGATGCAAAACAGAATTATATAAAAAGTCATTTGTCCCATCTACAACGCTCCTGTGGAACTCTTTGCCAAACGATATTAATACATGCAACTCTTTAAGTACAATTAAGCTTTTCTTGTCGGCAGATGATCCTGTTGTACTGCCTCATTTCTATCTTGGCAAGAGGGAACAGCAGGTTATGCACTGCCGTCTCCGTCTTGGCATGAGCGACTTACAGAATGATATGTTTAATCGACATCTAGTCGATGACCCATTTTGTGCTTGTGGTAACGGGGCGGAGACGGTGGAGCATTACTTGTTACATTGTATTCTCTTTAATGGAGCCCATGCTCGTACAATTTCAACACTTCCAATAGAATATTGTATTGTCGAAACACTTCTCAAGGGTAACCCTACACTACACATTAATACAAACATTTTGATATTTGAAACTGTCCGTGAATATATTTCCGAAACCAACAGGTTTTAAGTCATGTTTGTATTTATTTTATTTAACTATTTATTTATCTTATTTATTAGCACTAGTAGTATTGAAATTTTAAAAAAGCAATATTGTCTGTATATCAGAAACGTGTACGAATTGTGTGTGCTTCTCCAATGCTATACTGGCTGATTCACAGTTCATGTTGTACTATGGATAAACTATTGTTTTGTTTCCCCTTGGTCTCTACCAAATTTACAAATTTGTAAACTTATTGATTTATTATTATTATTATTATTATTATTATTATTATTATTATTATTATTATTATTATTATTATTATTATTATTATTATTATTATTATTAGTAGTAGTAGTAGTAGTAGTAGTAGTAGTAGTAGTAGTAGTAGTAGTAGTAGTAGTAGTAGTAGTAGTAGTAGTAGTAGTAGTAGTAGTAGTAGTAGTAGTACTTACTGTTTTGTTCACACTTAAAACTCTTGTTTGTATTCACAGTTTATATTGGTTTAAACGCAGTCTCCATCTGTTCAATCAATTGTGCAATTATGACGTTAATTTAAGGAGCATGGTATAAGCTTCGAGCTTGTTGTTGCTCTAATTGTCTTTTTGTTTGATCGTTTCCGAGTGAGTGAATAAAGATTTGTTTAAACCAACTATTTACATTTAATCTTTATTCTCGACAAAGTTTAAAAGCAAACGCAATAAGAAAGTGAATTTTGACTTTACAAGTCTAAAAGAATTAAGAGTATGAAATATGAAATACGCTTTTGAGACGTTTTATATCTTGGAGCATGACATGTAAGTTATGAAAGAGTGAGGGTCCCTATTTTAATTAACATTTACAAACCCCTAGACTCCAGAGGCACTGAAACATATATTGGACGAGTCTGGGTAATATATTGTTAAAAGTAGAGCTTTTTATTTACAAAAGGAGAACAATTGTACTAGGGGGGGGGGGGGGGGGGGGGGCGAGAGAGATAGAGGCCACCCCCCTCTGTTCAGATGTTCTGTTTAGAGGGACCCTTCTCTTTAATGGTGCATCTAAGTTCTGTATGTTGTAATAAAAACAGGTTAAGAGTTGCATTTAAATATTAGTATGCTTTTAGAATGTTCAACTTGCTTTAAAAATGGCGGCCGAACGATGACTGGTTGAGAGCTTCCGCCAGCCAGACCATAGGAGCCCACCCCTCCGTACTATTTGGAAGCATGATTGACTTTGTAAAAGTAATATTATTTTATTGTTTTTAATCTGCATATCAATGGTTCAAGTTCCGTGGTGATGTTTGTACAGGAGTCAAATAAGTGATATGGGCCTGTATTCACGTTGAGATAGCATGAGACTTAGCATGATGCTAACTTAGAAGCTCTTCCAATGTCCTATAGGATTTAATAGGACTTTTGGAAGAGCTTCTAAGTTAGCATCATGCTAAGTCTCATGCTATCTCAACGTGAATACAGGCCCTGGTTACTACAAATGTACAGAGTATGATTGTGTTCTAAGTCCGAAGATTAGGGATTGTAATGAAGGTTGTATGTTTAGGAAAAGGCCACCCTTTACTATTCCGTGGTCCCAAGAGTGGGCCTTGGCGTATGTTTCCAATTCTCTAGTCCACTGTTGGAACGTTGCTGTTTTTTATTTGCTTTTTGCTTCTTTGATTGATAGTTTAATATTTGTTGGGGTACTGGATTGTCCCATAGCTGCGTTTTGGATGCTCTGTCGGCCTGATCATTGCCTATTATGCCGCTATGGGACGGTATCCAGGATAACTGTATGGCTGTGCCTTTTATTGATAGTTGGTGTCATGAAATTATAATTTCGTTTGTAATTTCCAGCCTGTTTTTAGTTTCTCCCTGAAGGGCCTGAATGGAGGATGATAGGGAGTCTGTAAAAATAACAACATTTAGTGGAGGGTTAGTTAAGTTGCTTAAGAAGGCACATACTTCTAGCAGTGCCCATAGTTCTGCGCTAAAAATGGACAAATAGTCGTTTAATTGAAAATATTTTGTTATTTTGAGTGCAGGGATGGTAAATGCGCACCCTATTTTATTATTGATTTTGGAGCCGTCTGTAAAAAAAATGTTTGTGTTCTTTTAGGCTTTCAATTTTTTCTTTGGCGGCTATACTTATCAAATTAATGTATTCTTTAGAATAATTTTCATTTAGAGTTATGTCTCCTCTCTCTCCCACTGCGGAAAAGCTGCCGCAGGATGGGGAGAAACATCTTCAAGGTTTAGGTTGGCTTCTTCCAATAAGTTATTAGAATAGTGGATTATGTTTTCGGCTTTTGTATTTACTTTAGGTCTTTTGGCTTTTATTTTTGATTGGTCGAGAAAAGGATCTATGATGTTCAGTTGGAATTCTTTGTATGTGTCGGTTTTGGCTGCGTACCATCGTACTAAAACAATAGCGCAATTAAGTTTCAGAAGGTTTTGCAGAGGGAGCCATCCTATATCCCTGTAAACTAGCTTATTAACTGCGTACATAGGGACACCAAGGACTACCTTTAACCCTTTCACCGCCCGCCTTTTTTTAGCCCAAATTTTCCATTAAAAGTTCATGGATAGAAAGAAGATTTTTGTCTGAAATATTGGGGATTCTTCTGTGACATATTTGAAATAAGGCCTATCCTTACCTCTCAAAAGTAAGAACCCAAGATCATTGGATAACAGACCCTCATTTCAAGACTTTTAATGACATGGGTGTTCAATCACTGTGGTGCAAAAATGCGACATTGGCGGTGAAAGGTTTTGTTTGGCTTAAACAAGATTTATTCAAATGAAGCACATACAGCAGTACATAAGTTAAATGAGTAGAGCACAACAAGCTTAGAGCTTATACAAGGCACTCCAACATTTTTCAATTACATAGTATTGGCTGCCACAAGCATGGAAATAAACAGCACAACATCAAAATTAGTGTACAATGGGAAGAAAAACAAATAAAACAATAATTTACCAACAAAAACAACATGAATCAAAACAACAGATTATAAAACGTATTATAATCACATACAACTCTCTAATCAAATTTTGCCTTTGGGTTGCAGGGGCAAGACTGAGACACGCACCGGTTGCAAACTGCATCAAATCAATAATTTCATCACGGAAACTATACCAACCAGGGCTTAAATGTAACGAGTCACAATAAGGACACACATTAGAGACAGTTATTCTGCCAAAAATCTGTTTGACAGTTGGATGAAATTACTAATAGACTCAAGTATTGTTCTATTTTCATTTTGGTTTTTATCACAGCTACCAAACAAAAGCAATGATACATTTGTTTTGACATCGTCAGGTAATAAGTCGATAGTATGTCTACGGGCCTGTTGGAAAAGGGGACAGTGACAGAGAAAGTGACATGCATCTTCTACAGGTGCGTTACAAGTACAAGCTGGGTTGTTCAAAATATGTCGTTGGAATAAATCATTACGCAAATCACTCATTTGGAGTCTTAATTTACAAATAATTATTTCAGACAGTCGATCTTGTAAGTAGTAATAAGGGGGAACTGTGCTATCTTCGCTACTGAGAAAACGCTTTAGAGAATCGCACTGCTTGATATTCTCCGGAAGGCTATTCCAAAGGACAGTAGTGGGTGGAAAATAAGAGGATTTATAAAGTTCTAATCTACATCTAGGCACTTGTCTCTCTAGGGGATATCGTCTATGGTAGGGATTGATTGATGCAATTAGTTGGGGGAGGCAATTGATTAAATACATAGGTACAGAACCGTTGACAATTTTGTAATACAAAATTATTTTATGACGACGCCACCTTTCTTTTAAAGATGTGAATCATGTTTCAGTATACAGCTTTTGATGGCTAGTCCCTCGGACTGAGCCAGTAATTGTTCTGAGTGCATCCAGATGTATTTGTTCAAGATCTTCTGCTTGTTTTAAGTCTAAATGGGGCAAAATAAAAGATTTTTGCATTGTTAAAAGCGTTTTACGACTTAGTCGGTATTTGTATATCCTAAGGCAAGCAACAAGTGTCTTACACTTAGATAGAATAGATTTGATATGGACATTCCACTTGCAATTATTTTGAATGATAACTCCTAGATGTTTGTGGTTGTCTGTCTCTTGAAGTACTACATCGTTAAATATTAATGGTTGTGTGTGAGGAAGTGCTTTGTTAGAGATTGTCATCAATTCAGTTTTGGTTTGATTAAATTTAACTTTCCACGTTGATGCCCATCTGCTAATCTTTTCTAAATCCGAATTCAAAATTTATGTTCGTATGTCAGTATTTTCAAGGCCTAAATACATATTAGTATCATCAGCAAAAAGCTTGATGATAGATTCAATGTCATTTACAATATCATTAAAATAGACAAGAAAGAGTAGAGGTCCAAGGACAGAACCTTGCGGGACGCCTGCCGACACAGGGAGATAAGGGGATTTACTACCTTTTAGAACAACTGCTTGCGTGCGCTCCCTTAAATAGTGGGCAAACCACTCAAGCAACTGTCCACGAATACCAAGTGCAAAGAGTTTGTACAGCAAAGCTTGGTGCCACACTTTGTCAAACGCCTTAGATATGTCAAAGAAAACTACCTGCCCTGTTGTCTTAGAATCTAAAAATTTGCAAAAGTCGTCATAAATACCTAACAACTGATAGACGGTAGAGTCATTGGGGATAAATCCAGATTGTGCTGTGGTTAAAAGGTTATTGTCGGTAAGGTATTTGAAGACATGTTTTTGCAAACATTTTTCCATACCTTTGCCTATGCAACTCAATAAAGATATGGAACGGTAGTTTTCACACTTTTGTCTATCTCCCTTTTTGAATATGGGAGTGACATGGGCCACCTTCCAAACAGATGGAAATTTGCCTTATGTTAACGAACGATTAAACAGGAGTGTCAGGGGCTCACAAATAACATCATCAGCAGCTATTAGTATTTTATTATGAATTAAGTCAGGGCCCACAGCTTTACCAGGGTCGAGATTTTTCAATACATCAAGAACGACATCTGGTGTAAGAACTAATTGGTTTATGGAGCCTTGAAATTCGTTAAGTCTAGGAAATGTTTCATCTGGATTACCCATGGAGCATTGAGCAGAAAAATATTTATTGATGCATTAGCCTTTTCCTTGGGAGTGTAACAGGTTGTGTTATTATCTTGAATTGGAGGAATTTCATCTTGTGGCATGTTTTTTATTTAAAATGAATGTTCTTACAAGCTTCCACCAATCCTTAGAGCCAAAACGATTTGGGGAAGAAATACGATATATATTCAACTTTTCTTATTCTAATTGTATCTGTAAGGTCGTTACGGACACGACGAAACAGAGCCCAGGTCCTGTCAAAATTTAAAAGTTTTGCAAGTTTGTGGATTGTGTTTTTCTTTTTAATTAGTTTTTTTAATTTATATCGTGATCCATGGAGCATCTCGCTCATCTATTTTAACCTCTTTCACTGGCATACAGATTTTTGCTATTGTCATTAGTTGATCTGAGAATTTTTCAGCAACTTCACCAATTGATTTAATTGATAATATTTCTTCCCAGACAACATTCGTTAGTTCTGTTATCAGTTTTTGGACATCTAATTTTGAGTAGTTA
>JAGGCT020002897.1:0-12028 GCA_017654935.2 Phymorhynchus buccinoides | reverse complement strand
CTGTGCGCTTTCGGATTGTAAATATCGTGCGCTTTTCTACCATAAATATGTGCGCCTTTTGACGGCTGTGCGCGTTTGGGAAAAAGCAATATTGTGCGCTTTTCGACTGTTGCCTAAAAGACAACCGAATGAAAACTTGCTGCTGCTGAGCACTACATAATAAGTGAAAAGAAGTTGCGCGTAAAAACACACCAAGAGGCAAAGCCTTCAAGGCTCACTCGAACAGGAACATGTGGGACAACAACAAACAAAGATTGAGAGGGGTGGCTAAAGCACAAGATTGCCAATAAAATTTTAAAATACAAAAGAAGCTATCGTCAATGGATACAACTAAAAAATTAAAAAAAAGTGCCCGTGCCGAGAATCGACCGGAATCATTGGCATGACAGACAGACACTCTACCAATGAGCTATCGAGGCTTTCGGTGTTGATGAGTTTCTTAACTCATGTTGCCTGTTGAATACTCTCTAACCCACTAATCTAAATTGTTATCTGTTTGTTATCTGTTTAAAGTGTTGTTTTAAGTATTTAATTATTCAAATCATTATTGTTTGAAAGCTTGCATAGACATTTATTTGTGTGCACAGTTTGAACAATGTATGCCCTCTATTTCCCGAGAAAATGCCAACGTTAAAGTTTGGAAATTAGATCACGGATGCAACACACACACACACACACACACACACACACACACACACACACACACACACACACACACACACACACACACACACACACACACACACACACACACACACACACACACACACACACACACACACACACACACACACACACACACACACACACACATCCTTGTTCACGATATTTGTCAAGACATATGCATGAAGTTAAAGGTGTTTCTTTTTCTCTCTTTGTCGATCTTTGTCGATCGCTCCCACAGTTTCCTGTCATACGAGAGCTGATGCGTCATGCTTCCGTTATGCGCCTTACTAAGAAATACGTAGGCCCATGATGTGCGTCTCTGTCTGGAGAAAATCTTTGTAAGTGTGTCTAGAACAAAGGCAGGAGAACGGACCAGTAAAGCAGCAAGATGGTAGATGACAGCAAGCAAAGGAAAAGGCAGAGTCAGAGTGCCAGATGTGAGGAAGTTACAAGCAGAGAACTTCGCTAAAATGGGGATACTCGTAGAAAACAACGTGTGATTGCTTCCCTTGAGCCTGAACCCGTACACGTTTCTTTCTCCTGGTGTAATATGGTGGATGCCTCGTACCCCCCAGGGGAGAGACTCATGGATGGAGGAAGGTCGTCCACCTCCCCGTATGGAGGCACGAGGCATCCACCATATTACACCAGGAGAAAGAAACGTGTACGGGTTCAGGCTCAAGGGAAGCAATCACACGTTGTTTTCTACTGAGTGTCAGTCGAATCAAGTTGTTTCCCCTTGAAAGAAACACTGCAGGAAATTGTTTCTATGCTTTACCACATTTCCCCTGCATGCCTTTTATTTCTTCTTACGAATCAATTATTTTGGCTGCAGCACTAGAGCCAGTGCAAAGGCCCCCTCGTTTGAGAGTCATAGTCTTCCACAACAAGTATAAACTGTACTGTGATGTTCCATCACTGAAGAATATAATCTACTGTACAGCTCTCCTGTTGCTGTTGGCCCCCGCCACAGGCTGATGTCAACCAATGATAAGAGCCCTTGGAGCAAAGGGCCACTGTTTCGATGAGCCATGAAGGAGCACTGGGCTATGGTACATGAGCCCAAATTTCTAAATTGCATTTTGAACATAATATATATAGCAAATATATACAATTATTCAAATACGTTGAAGTGCCGATATTTTATTTTTTCGTAGAAGCACACTCATCACCATCATCAGACCCCCCCCCTCTCTCTCTCTCTCTCTCTCTCTCTCTCTCTCTCTCTCTCTCTCTCTCTCTCTCTCTCTCTCTCTCTCTCTCTCTCTCTCTCTCTCTCTCTCTCTCTCTCTCTCCCCCCCCCTCTCTCTCTCTCTCTCTGTCGTTCTCCCTGCTTACACACAATTAGGCCTACCTACAAACGCATTCGTGTCCACTCAAACGCCACTGATGCGCCATAATCTCATTAATTTAAAATTATTTTCAAACACAACGTTTGTCTTTAAAGACACGCTGACGCACCACGATTAAGTCCCTTGTTTTTTTAGTTTTTTCTGGGTAGCTGTGACCCACATACAAATTCCTCCAACTTCAAATTGAGGCTGCTCTTTAAAATGATGTTTCGTTTTAATTTGGGAGCATTTGTGTGGGAGTCAAACCTTGTCAAAACAAGATTTCTTACCAGCTATAAGAGGGAAAACACGTGAAAACCGTGATTTTGACACGTGATCTGGTGGGTCTTTGACTGTAAACGACAGAAGACAAGCCACGTTACGCGCATCATAGCTAACCGTTTAAAATGTGAAAGAATCGTTCTGAAGCAAGAGGCAATAAGTGAGAAAGATATGTTGGCCTTTTTGCCCCAAATTACTCTACCTTCTGTGTTGTTTTACCGCACAAAACCGATAATAATAATAATAATAATAATAATAATAATAATAATAATAATAATAATAATAATAATAATAATAATAAATATAATAATAAAGGATGGTATTTATATAATGTGTGGCGCGCCTCTGGCTGCAACGCGATCTCCAGGTGGGAGCAACCCGAATTTCAGTGAGACGCCTCTGTGACTATAAAGTACCTAATACTTAATACCTATAGCGCCTTTCTATAGTTAATTTACAATCAAGGCGCTTCCATTCACTGATACACACGCAGTCACACACAGACATTCTCACGCATTCATGCAACCAGGTACATGAACAAGAATGAAAAACTTAGAATGAGCTTGAAAGAAGTGGGTCTTCAGTTTAGATTTGAAGCCGGAGAGAGTTGGTTCATGATGGAGAGATCAACTGGGAGAGAATTCCAAACAGCAATGATCATATCATTTGGCATTTGTATCTGTTGATATGATTCATAAGTCATGGAGCTTCTGTCTGTTAGCCTGCAGCCAGTTTATCAGTTTAACTTCTTCAGATTTTCTCCTTCTTTCTGCCCAAGTGTTGTAGGTATAGATGAAAGGGTTGATGGCAGAATTTAGCGGCAGCACGAATATAGCCAGGGCCACGTTGACTTCTCCAGGAACTGGAACATCGTTCAACGCCAGTATGCCGCACAGTCCAATGGGAAACCAGCACAGGAAATCTGTCACAGCGATGTTGATCAAGCGCCGGGCTATGGTCATGTCTTGTGACATCTGGGTGGTGTTAGTTTTCAAGACATTGCTCTGCACTGATCTGAAGATAATATACTGACCACACGAAATGACCAAAAATAGAGTAAAATTAAAGATGATCATTACGCCTACAGAATAATACTTGCCTTTAAACTCCTGTCTGGTAACTGGCAGTGGAATGCAGACACCTGACTGACTGTAAAACTCCCAGTGTTTTGTCATTGGCAGCAAAGGGAAGACAGCCAAAACCCAACCAACCAACCACGTCAAGAGGCAAGCCACAAATGCGGATGTTTTCTCAAACCGTAGAGTGCTAAATGGAAAGCGAAGAACGATGAATCGATCGATGGTTATGAGACAAATGATCAAAGCTGACACTTCACTGGATAGCAGAGAGAAGAAGCCAGCCACTTTACAAGCCACACTGTGTTTCCACAAGTCGTCAAAATAGAGATATTGACCACGAAACCTTTCATCAGCAGCACCAATAAGGACCACGTATAATCCCATCAGGAAATCGCCCATGGTAAGTGAGATAACGAACACAGTGAAGCCAGACACAGAGCGTGTTTGGGTTAAAAATAAACGTGCACAAAACGAGAACAGGTTGCCAGTCAGTGACATGAAACCCATAATCCACAAAAACACACGGTAAGTCCAAGACTGCAGCAAATCCTCACATGAGGACACCTCGTCCTTTGGAGCGTGACAGAAACTGCTGTCAAAACCAAGAGGAAGGATCTCATCACAGCAAAGCTTATAATTACTGGTGTGTACAGACACTAAACGGCGAAGGTGTACAAAAATGTCAGCTGGAAACGTTTTTATCGGGCTGCTCTCCATGTACAGTTCAGCCAGATGAGGTAAGGGCTGGAAACTGCCGAGGAATGTATGAATGAAAGTGGACGTCAAATTCAGTGTCTTTATTCGGGGAAAGCAGGAGATTATTTCTGGATCAAATATACTCAGAGTGGTATGTGACAGGTCTAGGGTCGTCACAGTGTTTAACTGGACACCAGAGGCATAGTCCCTAACCAGTGTAGTGAGAGGATTCCCGGACAGTGACAATGTTTCTAAATGCTGCAGATTACGAAAAGACGCCAAATGGACCTGCTTCAGTAGGTTTCTACTGAGGTCCAGGTGCTTTAAGTTCTTCAACGTCGCGACAGGTATATGAGTTATTGAACACTGGACAAAAGCCAGGTTGATAAGATAAGTGTTGTGGTCAACATCAGACAGTGTCATGCCAGAACCTGTGGCATCCAGGTAACGGAGCTGAGGGAATGATGCTGCACTAAATGGCTGACCACACTGGAACGCGTGTTCCTGACACTGGCAGTCTGAAGGACAGGCCATGTCACAGAATAACTCATCGTCATGCTTTGGACAATGCGACCAGCCGTCACATATATGATCAGGATGCAAACATATTCCAGAAAATCTGCAACGCAGGTATCCTGGGCATGTCATGTTCTCACAACCTTGTTCATCTACGTGACCAATACAGTCGTACATCCCATTGCACAACGTGTACACAGGCAGGCAGTCATTGAACTGACTGGTACAACGATAGTGGGTATAAGGACAAGATTCGTTCAGTTCCATTGGATTTGAGACGAACTGACGTGAGTTAAAACGGATGATAGCAGGAGACGGGTGATAATAATGCCTAATGCTAATTGTGTTAAACCCCTTGCACGTGTTCTCGTCAGATTCGTTCCAGCAGTTAAACAGTTGGTCGCACACGTTTTCGGGCCCTATGCATTGACCATTAGAACAGGTGAATTTGTTCCCGCAAAAAGGGTGATGACAGAATGACTCGTCACTCTGATCCCTGCACTCAGCTACGAAGCTACACACCAAGCTAAACGACAAGGCCTGCTGGCTATCACTGCAGGTGAACACATGGATGGCAGGAGAGTTCTCGTTGTCTAAATCAGAGTGTTTGTCAGCGTTTAATGGACGGATACGAAAACCGTAGGAACTTTCCGTTTGACAGAACACTCTGAAAACTCCACCACAGAGCAAAGACGTGTAGGTCACATGACCACCACGACATGCAATTAAAGATGGCTGCCACACCTGCGCACGTGTTACGGAAATGGGATTGGTATGACGAGACTCAGTATCGCTACGAATTTGACTTCCGTTTACTAAGCACATGACAGCCAGATTCTGAATATTGGGATATTGTGAGTATTTGGATATTGTCATGAAACGATATTTCTTGGCCAAATATTGCAACTTCACATAAGTTGAGTGTCCACCATATGTAGTCGTTTCTGGAAAGTGTTTAACAGTGTGATAAAGAACAGTGCTGTCCCCCGTCACCACACAGCGCCGGTACATAGAGTGTAACGGCATGTGTAAAACAGATAAACCCACATGGATAGCTGTGCTCCTTACACATTTTGCCGCTGGTTTTAAAACGTCCAGCACCCTGTCCCAGTCAGTCAGGCACGTCGGAAAGTTGAATTTACCTCCCAATAATGCGCAATTTTCATCAGCTATTTCATCTTCACTTCGGCCATCCCTGTGTTGGACAGTTTGTTTCAAGACTTTAGCAATGGTTACACAAACTTTACACGAGTCGCCTGGATTGCTAAGGTTAAAGGTCAGTGGACAAGGACGTTTTTCATTAGAAATGCAAAAGGAAGCTGCCACAAATAAAACAATATCTAGATTTAATTGTTCCCCACTCTTTTTATTCGCGTAAGTATGTTCTAACACGAACAAGCCAAATAGTGGCTACGCTCGAAAGTGGCATTGCCCCCAGTTCCAACTCACAGCCACAACCTGGTTTGTCAGGTCGCAGAATCCGAAATCAGCAGTCCAAGGGCCAGTGGAGCTATTATGTGTTAGGCCGTCAGGAAACAACAACCAGAGGAGACACTGCATTGCTGCTGAGTCACTTCGGTGGAGCCTGTACTGAGCTAGCATATGCGAGACACCACCTACTAAGCCCCCTTCTGGTGTATGACAATGTCATAGTCGTGGTTGTCATACTGTCAATCACGCACATTCACTCATGCATACAGACAGCAAACTCTGCAAGCACACGCGATCGCTCCTTTCAACCGATGCAGACAATTAATACTCAGGGAATACATATTCTTTAGCTACCCCCTCTTCTTAACTAAACAAGAAGAGAACATTCTATTTATATATAGAGAACATACACGAAATTATTCAAACAGTAAATGGGCACAAATCATCTATAAAACAAAAGTTGGCCAACACTATCTCTCTCTCTCACTCTGTCTCTCTCTCTCTCTCTCTCTCTCTCTCTCTCTCTCTCTCTCTCTCTCTCTCTCTCTCTCTCTCTCTCTCTCTCTCTCTCTCTCTCTCTCTCTCTCTCTCTCTTGTCGACGTAATTTCTTTAAGTGCTATTTTTCTTTTTTTTTCCCTTGTCTTTCATTCACTTCTTGTGGTCTTCGGTTTCTTGTTTACTGTTTCATTTTTTTCAGCAGCATCAGCCACGCGACTCACTGTAAGTCCCACTTCCAGGAGGTGGGGTATTACGACAGCATTCACGGCACACCTCGTCCCAGGTGGCGAATTTCAGGGCACCCAGGTAATAATAATAATAATAATAATGATTATTTAGATAGCGCCTATTCTCTGATTTAGGGCTCTAACCGCTTTACATATTTAATACAAATATAGCATAGAATATACATAAATTATGCAATCAGAACATGACGAACGTACATACATACATATTACATGAATAGAATATAGAAAAGTACATTATGTACAAAGGCACAAAAACGCATATTTTGAAAAAGGTACACAACTTACAGAAAACACACACACACGGACACGCCATGTGACAGCCACTTCAGCATTTCACGGAAACTGAGTACAAGGGGGTGGAGAGGAGCGGATTGGTGGGGGAGGAATTATGACCGTTGAAAAAAAGTTGGTCTTCACAGCAGACTTGAAGGAAGAAGTTGAAGGTAAGTGTCTGATATTGATGGGAAGTGTATTCCAGACAGTGGGTCCCTGAAAGGAGAAAGAACGTTGGCCGAAGGACTTTGTTCTGACAGAAGGAACACGGAAAAAACGAGCGTCAACAGAAGAACGACGGGGTGGGGTGTAGATGTGTAGAATGTCAGAAAGATATTGTGGTCCAGTACCAGAGACAGAAGAGAAACTGATGGAAGCCAGCTTATAGTCAATCCGACTCTGAACTGGGAGCCAGAGGAGGGACTGCAACAGAGGAGTGACATGCTGGCGTCTAAATGATCTGCAGGCAAGTCTGGCGGCACTATTCTGGACCTTCTGAAGCTTGTCCAGAAGGTACTTCAGTGAGCCAGCCAAGAGACTGTTGCAGTAATCCAGCCTTGAGAGAACTAACAAACAGACCAGAGTGTTTGTGGCTTCAGTGGAAAGTAAGTGTCTCATCGAGCTGATCTTGCGTATTTCCAGATAGGCTGCCTTACAGACATTTGAAACTTGATGCTTGAAGGAAATGGTGGAATCAAAAGTCACGTCAAGGTTACGAGCCTGAGATGAGAACGAAATATCAGAACTCCCAATGCTGACGGAAGAAGCAAGAGAGGGGTGGTTTTGGAGTTTGGGAGGGGCAATGAGCAGAAGTTCTGTTTTCTCATCATTAAACTGCAGCTTATTCATAGACATCCATTGCTATAAATCATGGAAACAGTCTTGAATGTTGATAAATGCATCTGTGAGTTCAGATACAGTGCTTGACTTGACTTGACTTGTACATTTGAGTGTCGTCAGCGAAGCTTTCATGCGACAAGGAGTGCTGGTCAATAACGTCAGACACAGGTCTGACGTACATAGCGAACAGTACAGGCCCAAGGACAGAGCCTTGTGGAACCCCACAGGTAAGAGGTGTAGTAGACGAAGAAAGACCATTGACAACAACTGTCTGGAAACAATCATTGGGATAAGATTTTAGCCAGGTAAGAAATTTGCCCTGAATGCCAAATGAAGTTTGGAGTCTGGAAAGCAGGATCTAAAAGGGATAGAAGAGAGACTTTGTCATCATCAAGAGCGAGAAGAAGGTCATTTCAGGAGTGCAGTCTCTGTGCTGTGACCAGCCCTGTAAGCAGACTGGTGGGGGTCAATCAAATTGTTCTGAGTAAGATGAGCAGAACGCTGAGCAAGTACGATTCTCTCAAGAAAATTTGCAAGGAAGGGAAGATTTGAGATAGGTGTGTAATGTTTCAGTGAATTTGGATCAAGGGATGGCTTTTTGAGCAGGGGACGAACAACAGCAAATTTGTATTTCTGGGGAAAGGTGCCAGACGTGAGGGAGGCATTAACAACATTGGCTATGTAGGGGAGCAAAACATCAATACAATCAGACAATATGGATGCAGGTGATGGGTCCCAAGTTCACATGATTTTCAAGGCGTACCTTCCTTGTACCGCCCTTGGGGTCAGCCTGTGTTACTGGTCCATCATACAGGTGAGCTAACCATCAAGCTCGTGTGCCCCACGGACACAGACAAAAAGATGGGCCTCCACTTCCTATGCCATACAAAATTAATAAGAAGTGATGACAAAAATCAATTTCACCACACACACACATTTAACAGTGAGCACAGTTCAGCCCACTTCTCAATCTTACAGGGTGACCCTGTGGTCACACACCAATCCCTCAATTTTGGGCCTACACCACAAATTGAAAGAAAGAAACATATCATTAGCTAACTTACTGTATACAAAGAAAGTCCATGTATGCGGCATGCATTTGCAAGCACACATGACAGTGGTGCTTGTCTGTTTTTAATTTCCCCGACACCTTTGCTGGGATTTTGTTTAATCTCATTTCCATGAAAATGTTTGGATAAAGCATCTGAGGTAAGTTGGGTAATGTTTTGTTTTTAATCTGACCTGTTCATGTCCCCTGTGCAACAGGTTCGTATTTGTTACTCAGAACGCACGAGTAGGCCAAGGCCACGACCAAGCCACACTTCAATGTCTTAGGCTGGCATTTTTGTTTTGCGTGTCTGTTTTCAGAAGCACCATCCAAAATACGTGGGTATGAAGCTTACGAGGGTTCCCTGCAAGAAGTGACTATCCCAAAATGAATAAAGATTGTTTTGCGTGTTTGTTTTCAGAAGCACCATCCAAAATACGTGGGTATAAAGTTGATGAGGGTTTCCTGCAAGAAGTGACTATCACAAAATGAATAAAGAAGGCAAATAGAACAGTTCTTTCAGGCACCCTCTAAATCTGGTGCCTAAATGTGCACTTAATTAAACTTAAGAAGAACAAAAACAATAACAAAAAGTCACCATACCTCCAGCAGCATTCAACATACACTTCGTATGTAGTATCTTCTCAAAGTAAACATTCTTTAAGAAAAAAAAATGAAACAGACTGCACCATCACCGGAAAATGCAACAAACGAACATGCACACAAGTCGGAATTGACGTTATTTTATTCACATGAGACTCAACAAAACAACTGAATATTTCGGCGAATTCGGGAAAGGTAGAAATAAACGAAACAATACTTCCCCTCTACCACCCAATCTGTAAATGATGAACTTTTAAAAAGCTTATTTTTATGACTAAACTTTCTGGGGTTAAAGAAGGCAAGTGTATACGTAACGTAACTAAATGCAATATTTCTTTCATTTCCACGGTAGTCATGTGTGCGTCTTAAACAATTAACACGGGTAATAGCAGGTAATTTAGACAAAACTGTCACAACGATTGGCTGTGCATAGCAATGTACATATTAGGGCTTACGACACACGTTAACTGTTTAAAAGCAACACAGCCAGACTCCAGCAGCCTTACTGTAATGTCCTGCACTGCACCGTGAAAGGGGGCAACCTACTCAGTGCTGGTGCAGCAGAGAGGCTTCACATCATCAGTTTCACTTTCTCTGCCTGTGACCAACCGGTTGCAGACATGCTCTGCGACGACAACCAGGCTCTCTTTGAAGGACTTGGCAAAATGAAGGACGTCAAAATTACCCTTCACCAAGATCCAGCAATTCAGCCAGTCACCCAACCCCACCGTCGCATCCCGTTTCATCTATGGAAGAAGGTAGAGAAGGAAATTCAATGGCTTGAGGAACTGGATATAATCGAAAAGGTGGATGGCCCTATCGTCATAGTCCCAAAACCAAAGAAACCTGGTGATATTAGAATCTGTGTTGACATGCGCGTCCCAAATCAGGCCATCAAAAGGACACGCCACATCATGCCGACACTGGATGATATCCTGATGCGCCTCAACCAGGCCACAGTGTTCAGCAAACTCGACCTGAACAAAGGCTACCATCAGTTGGAACTGGATGAGCAGTCGAGAAACATCACAACGTTCTCAACTCACGCCGGTCTGAGACGATACAAGAGGTTGAACTTTGGAGTCACCAGTGCATCAGAGATCTTTCAAAACTGCATTGCGGAGACCCTGTCCAACATCGACAACTGCCTCAACACGAGTGACGACATTTTGGTTTACGGCAAATCACAAGAAGAACATGACAACACCTTGAGGAAAGTCTTCGACCGCCTGAAAGAAAAGAACCGACACTGAACAGAAAGAAATGTGAGTTCAACAAAGACTCCATCGAGTTCTACGGCTTTGTTTTTGGCAAGAATGGCATATCCCAGACACCCCAAAAGTCAATGTTGTTCACAAGATGCCCGCCCCAACAAACGCCAAGGAAGTTCGCAGTTTCCTGGGCATGACCAACTACGTCTCACGTTTCATCAAGGACTATGCTGACCTCACAAAGCCACTTCGGGACCTCACACGCAAGAACGTGCCCTGGTCATGGACTGAGGTACACCAGAAAGCGCTTGATGAGCTCAAGCAAAAGTTCACCAGTGACAAGGTCATGAAGTACTTTGATCCAAATCTTCCAACGGAAATCACTGTGGATGACAGCCCCATTGGTCTTGGCGGCATGCTCTCACAACGTGACAAGGAGGACATCCATGTCGTAGCATACGCAAGCCGAGCACTGACTGATGTGGAATCCTGATACTCTCAGACAGAACGGGAAGCACTCACCATTGTTTGGGCATCTGAACACTTCAACTTATATCTCCTGGGACAGCACTTCACGGTCATCTCTTACCACAAGCCACTTGAAGGAATTTTCAATAGCCCAGCGTCACACACCTCTGCGCGCATCGAACGATGGAACTTACGGCTTCAAGCTTACGATTTCACACTTCGCTACCAGCCAGGAGATGGAAACCCTGTAGATTTCCTGAGCAGACACCCGACGCCCACAGCTGCTTCAAAACATGAAGACAAGATAGCTGATGAGTATGTGAACTTTCTTGTCAGTCATATCATCCCAAGGGCAATGTCAATCGAGGAGATTGCCAAGGCGACCAACGAAGATGCTACTCTGCAAGCAGTTAGAACTGCCATAACAACCGACGATTGGCAGATCCCCAGCTCTACATCAGTGGATGGTGCATCTTTTCAAATCTGCAAGACGATCAAGGATGAATTGTCGTTCTGTGAGGAACATGAAGTCATCCTCAGGCATCACCACATCGTTATCCCCAAGTCCCTGCAGCAGCGGATCATCAACATAGCCCATGAAGGTCACCAGGGCATCATCAAAACGAAGAGGCTACTGAGGGAGAAGGTGTGGTTCCCGCACATAGACAGACAGGTCGAAAACACCAACAAATCCTGCCTGACCTGCCTAGCAAGCATTCCGCAACGGAAAGCGGAACCCCTCCAGATGACTGAGCTACCTCGCCAGACCGTGGTCTGAAGTCAGCGTGGACTTTACTGGACCCCTCCCATCTGGAGAATATCTTCTGGTCGTCGTGG
>JAGGCT020002896.1:0-34593 GCA_017654935.2 Phymorhynchus buccinoides | reverse complement strand
TTGTGAAACATTTCAGGCTTTCTCATAAAATAATGGGGGTTTTATCCACCATAGTGATGGATGAACCTAACAGCCGCCCCCAATGTTTTATGCGGTAAGCATTACTGTGAGAGAGATACATTTGAGTCTGCTTTTGTTGTTTCTTGTATTTAGTTTACTGCTTTTCAGCAATTATAAATAACCTGATATTGAATATCAATCAACAACAAGTACTTTATAGGGGTTTGTATCCATGCATGCATGTGATAAAAGACTTATGAACGCATTGCAGCCAGCGTGTATGCGTGTATAAAGTCGTCAGTTTTGTCATGGAGGTAGGACACTCAACTGTCCTCATTTCTGAACAAAGAACACACCAACCTAGCTTTGTTATCTGTTCAAATGATGAAAGTCAGCATAAAATAATTACCCCATTTAGCGTGTGATAACAGTGAATGGTGCAATGAATGGAAAAAAATGTAGGCGCTCAATAATCTCAACTTGAAAAGTAAAATAAAGCTGCTCCCTTAAAGGCCCGGTTATGCACTGTACATGTTGTGGTTTTAGTCTTAAAAATATTATTTGAAGACTGTTGCAATTAATACGTTAATTCGGATCAAAAAGTAGGAAGACGGGGTAGAGAGCGCGGGGCGGGTAAGAACTCCCTGCCAATTATCTCATGAAATTAAGCAATTTTCAGTCACATTTTGCCCCTGAGACTAGTGTTAATGCTTAGCGTTCGTCTCATTGGCAAATTTGACTGAATTTTCTTTATTTCATGAGCTAATTGGGGTGGGATTCTTACCCGCCAATGAGCTTTTTACCCCGTCTTCACCTAACATTGGTTTCCTTTATAAAAAAAGTGAACTATAACAATCGTCATTGATCGTAGGTCGTAAGCTATTCCCCTTTGTACCGCCATAGTGGGCACACTTAGGTTTGAGTACTTTTCATATTTGGATTCAGCGCGCAAAATACATCTAGAAACGCCATTTTATTTCTCATCTTCCCAAAATGTGAACGAACCTATATTTCCACGCGTTTTGTTGTTGTTTTTAACTCTGGCGTACAGTCTATGAAGTTTTATGGGTTTGCATAACGATGGCTTAGAATCAAAACGGACTATATTTAGATAGTCCAGTGGATTTGTTATTGAAAAAACTAAGAACTTTTATTAAAAAAGACTGCAAATAATGTAGAATGGGGATTATGCTTTTTATATTTTCTGCAGTCTTTTTTTAAACAAGTTATTAGTCTTAGAAGTGCTAATTAGTTCATATTAAATAAGCTAATGGACTGTATCTAAAGTATAGGTGGCCGTTTTGACTCCAAAGCCGATTTCGAATTAACATCAACAGTAAAGACAATTCTGAGGGATCTCTCTGCTCTTGCTCTCTGCGTAGGTCTCTCTGTCTCGTTCATCCCCCATTTCTCTGCTCTCTCTCCGCAGAATCTTCCAAATGTCTCCTCTCGTCTCTCTCTGCACGACAACACAAAACAGCACACTACGGACACACCACCACCAGCGTACCCAACGCCTACAGCACTACCACACACATACACTACACTAGGCACTTACATACGCGACTGCGCATCTGCGACGTAACAGACGCACGCACTTACGCATTCATGCGCACGGGCACAATAACACGGGATCAATACACACACACCCTCACACCAGCTACACAGCACGCACCACTACACACACACACACCACTACACAATTAAACATACATTGAAAACCTTAGGATTTTCATTCAGGTAGAGGCGCAGCCCTTACACCAGCAAGTGATGTATTTCTGAAGTGTGACGCATTCGTGATATATATACATAGATATAGTTATGTAGTTATTATATATATATATATATATATATTTTATAAGATTATAGTAATAGTATATAACTAGGTATATAATAAAAATGCCTCAGTGAATAGCCATCTGCGCGTATCTGGGCCCTACTACTGAATGGACTGAAAAGTTAGTGGCATTGTAAGTACAGAATAGTTTTGCTCAAATAATACTTTTCTGTATCGAATGTCTTTATTTGATGAACCTCAGAAACAGTAACCAGTTTAACATTCACTTTGAGTAATGTTCCGTGTTCAAAAAAAAAAAAAAAAAAAATTACGCCATTTAAATAAATTTTGCTGATTTACATTTTTCTTCGCCAATGGGAGAGGGACAGTGCCTTATGCAAAGACTAGCTGTTTCGACCTAAGAGAATGGGGTCCGGTCATTTGGATACCATCTCAGTGAGTTGGCCCTCTCTAGTCATGTCTATTAGGTTTTGAAATTAAAATTTTCAGAACATTTTTATTTTGTTCATTTTACATAAGATTTTCATAAAAAATTTACTATTTCTGGTTTAACTTTGTGCTGGTTTGCTTTTATTATGGATTTTCGATTTGATGCAAAGATTTTTACACGTTGGACTGTAGAGGGGAAGTATTGTTTTTATTTTGATCTTGATGTGTGTTTTTTTTTGCTCCTTCTGTTGCCTACTTTTTGCTCCTTTTGCTATATTTGATGTTTGCTGTTTAATTGTTTGTCTGTGTTGATAAAAGGGAAGAGGGAAGAGGGAAGGGCCGGGCATTCCTTTTTTGCGGTTCGCCTCTATCGGGCACAATATCCGTATTTTGTTTTTTGTCTTCTTGTGAATAAAATAACGTCACTTTTGGCACGTGTCTTGTAGTTGTTTGTTTTCTGTGATAGCAATTCGGACTCTCTCTCTCTTTCGGGCAAAACTCTCTCTCTCATCTCTCTCTCTTTCTCATCTCTCATCTCACATCACTCTCTCATCTCTCTCTCTCACACACACACACACACCACTCTCTTTCTCTCTCACACACACATACACACACACACACATACGCACGCGGCATCGCACTGCACGCACCGCACGCACAAAAATATATATCATAGGTTTTTGTCATTGCTGTTCTTTAACATCATCGATTGCGTCTTTTCATACACCTAGTAACCATTCTCTTTCGATTTCTTAACCTGGTCGATTTAATGGCTGAGGAAGGCTTTCAGTTTTATAAACAGGTAAAATAAAGCCGAACATTTCTTTATTTTCATAACAAAAAGGCTTGTTGTTTTGTGTTCTTCTATTATTATATTCTATATAGATCTATTTATATAATTATATATATATGTTGCTCCAGCTTCAACTCCTCATCATTCCATGGTTGATCCTGATATCTTTAGCATGCATCAATTTTTTGAAAAAAAAATCCGCAACGGAAACGTCGGCGTAGGTTTGATCGGCACCACATTTGCCAGAAAGCTCACTTCCAAGGGCAGTCAGAGCTCCGTCTGTAGTGGGGGTGTGGTCATTAGCAAACCGACCATATACGTCCAAAGAGGTGTAGTTGAAAGTGGGCACAGTGATGTACAAAGCGATGTAACTGTACACGCAAAGCGAGCATTAAGTCATTAAAAACGGTCAGGGGTGTGGAAACAATACTAATAGTAGTAGTATATAATGGAAGATCAGCTTCATAACAAAGGCCAAAGAGGGCGTAAAACATTATTTTCTCATAACAAAGTCGCGTGCGAGTAAGTGCGTATATACAGACACACAAACACATGCAGGCACACGCACACGCACACACACACACACCATACACACGCACGCACGCACGCTACATACACATACACACAAACACACAAACACGCACGCAAACACGGACCAGAGAGAGATAGAGAGAGAGAGAGAGAGATACACACTACAAACGCCTACAGAGACACACAGCGCGCGCGCACAACAGAGACACATATTCAACCACACACATTCACACACCCACACATACAAACACACAAACAGAGACACACACGCGCGCGCACACAGAGACACATTAAAACAGACACACATCCAAACACTTAAAAATCACGGCAACACAAAACTCACACGCACACCACACACACATCACACATAAACGAACTGACGCACACTCATACACACATATCGCACTCACGTACGCGGCGCCGCACACACACAGACACACATACACATACACAGACAAACGCGCGCGCGTGCGCGCGCGCGAACAAAGAATTAATGCAATTCGAAATATTTACGGTTTTTAAGTGGACGTGTTCGGTTGGTTATTTCGTTGTATCACTCCACTACACACGACACGGCTGCAGCGCGCGCACGGAACACACACATACGCGCGCGCACGACGGCTCACGCGCGCGCACACAACTACACCACGCTCACGCGCGACATGTACGACAAGAACCACACATACATAAACACACGCGCACATACAGACACAAATACCCACACATGCGCGCGCCTCGGAGACGCACATTCATACAGAGACACATCTTTCAAATACAAACACACAACACGGATGCGCGCGCTCGCACACACACACACTACATCAATACACAGAGAGAGAGAGATAGAAGAGATAGAGATCGAGGAGAGATAGAGGAGAGAGAGAAGTGGTGTGATGATATAGAGAGAGAGAGAGAGAGACAGGGGAGGGTTGGGGGAGAGGGAGGGGGGAAAGAGAGGGAGACGAGAGAGAGACAGACAGATAGATAGACATACAGACAGGTAGAGTCCACAGAGACAGAAAGGCAGACGAGAGTACAGAGAGGGTTAGATTATAGAGAGAGAGAGAGAGAAGAGAGAGAGGAGAGAGAGAGAGATAGAGAGTAGAGTAGAGAGAGATAGGAGTAGAAGAGAGAAATAGCACAAACACACGTGTACAGACGCAAACACACATACGCACGCGTGTGAGCGTAAATACATATGCACATATAACAAGAGAGAGAGAGAGAGAGAGAGAGAGAGAGAGAGAGAGAGAGAAGAGAGAGAGAGAGAGGAGACTAAAGACTATGTTATTTATTTGAATGGAAAATAACTTAAATCATCAAATAAACACAAGCAATTATATCATGCAATAAACAATATCAATATCAACGTATACACAGATTTTATTGAACTTATGAAGTCAGCACGTCTCTTTTAGTAACTTAAACTCTTTGCGCAAAAGCACAATGGTTGTTTTAAAATCTTCTTATTTCCTTTTCGCTAGATTGTCCGCCTTCATCATATTGAAGATTCTAACATTTATTTGTTCGAACTCATAATAGGGACACACTATCTAAACATGCTGGGTTGACCCTAAGGTCAAGATGTGCCACCCCCCCCACCCCTGTCCCCTGCCTCGTCCCCCCCTACCTATCTCGGTTAATTGTATTTTTCCGTTTTTGCCTTTCTTACCATACATAAAGCTGTATTTTAGGAACATTTTTAGCTAATAACCTTTTTGGAATACTAACCCTAACCCTAACCCTACCCCTAAACCTAACCCTACCCCCCACCGTATAAGACGGAAAAACGCAACGAACCACAACTGTGACAAATCGCGGTGTACTGCAGTACATAGTGGGGGGGTAGGGTTAGGTTTAGGGGTAGGGTTAGGGTTAGGGTTAGTATTCCAAAAAGGTAATTAGCTAAAAATGTTCCTAAAATACAGCTTTATGTATGGTAAGAAAGGCAAAAACGGAAAAATACAATTAACCGAGAAATGGATGGGGGGGTGGCACATCTTTACCTTTACCCTAGATCTATATATCAATGTTGTGTGTACCGTAAATGATGGTGTGTGGTGTGTGGGTTTTTTTTTATATCGGAGACCCCTAGTCTAAGCTTAGCTAACAACCTTTTTCAAATGACTATCAAGTGACTGAGTAGTAGGTTTTTAACTATCAAGGTCAGATTTCAAATAATAGTAGGTTTTTAACTATCAAGGTCAGATTTCAAATAAGACTGCATAATTATCACGAACATTACAATTAATAATATGTCTATAAAAAATCATATCAAGAGAGGGGGAGAGAGAGAGAGAGAGAGAGAGAGAGAGAGAGAGAGATGAGAGAGAGAGAGAGAGAGAGAGAGAGAGAGAGAGAGAGAGAGAGAGAGAAACACAGACACAAACAGAGACAGAGACAGAGACAGGAGACGAGAGAGAGGGAGAGGGAGAGAGCAAGAGAGAGAGAGAGAGAGAGAGAGAGAGAGAGAGAGAGAGAGAGAGAGAGAGAGAGAGAGAGAGAGAGAGAGAGAGAGAGAGAGAGAGAGAGAGAGAGACCAGACGATTAAGACAAACAGAGAGACAGAGAGAGAGAAACACAGACACAAACAGAGACAGGAGACGTACTTGTCAGTTTTTGTGATGAGGTAAGTGTCCAAGCGCATATTAGTTCCATCTTGAAGAGGAATAATAATAAAGCATTGCTTGCCATCGATTGTACATTCTATATTCTGTGGTGTGGAACAGCTTCCCGTGTCGTTTCGATTATACAGAGTGTATTTCACCTTGCCCTGTGAAAGCAAACAGTATTATTTTAAAACAAATAGCAGCTATGCCCCGCGCTTGCTGCACTTCGTGGCAGCTCTTCCCTGGCACAGGTCTTTAGAATAGCAGTTACCAGCATAGCACTTCCAAATGTCTCCCACTGCATTCCCCGGTGATGTTGATCACGAATGTACATGGATATATGGATCTCTAACCAATGGTTTTCAAACTACAGTTGTTTGTTTTATGCAATCGGCCCGGGTCTTTAGAATAGCAGTCGCCAGCACAGCACTTCAAAATATCTCCCACTGCATTCCTCCAGTGATGCTGATTGCAAATATATATGGGTAAAAGGATCCACAGGCAATATTTTTCACCTGCTAACTTTGAAGCCGGTAACTGAAAATATGTGAAAGATTTTGCCAAAACACCAATTTGACACCTTCAAGATCTATGTCCGTGACCTTGACCTTCATCAGTACCTAATATTCCAAATCACCATTAGCCAATGCTTGCCCATCCCAAGTTTGAAAATTGTAAGTCCAACGATATGAAAGATAATTATGGCCTCAAAAGGTAGTTTCGGTTTTCACGGTCAAACTTCAAATCAAGGTCAGCAAGTTTATATTTTTTTCTATGGGACCATTCCTGCACTGTAATACACATTCGTCTCATGGGCAAAATGTGACTGAAATTTGCTTTATTTCATGATATACTTGGCATGGGCTTCTTACCCGCCCATGGGCTTTTTACCCCGTCTTCCCCTACACACTCTGACCAAGAGAAAACGTGAGATGCCCGCCCGCCCAGATTAGCCAGACAATAGCCACATGACTGTGGTCCCTGATAAATATCTAAGGGTGGGGATTTAAATATCACACTCAATATAATTCCAGTAATATCTCGTATGCTGATTGGTCAGAGGTATACACACTCTGACCAAGTGAAAACGAGATTCGCGCCCGCACAGTTTAGCCAGTTCGCGCCAGGATTCAAGAGGTGCCAGACGCAGCCAGGAGTGCAAGAATACTAGTTTACTGTTTAGTTATTGTCCCATCCTAAGCGGTTTAAACTTGTAAAAATGGTCTAAATTCAATGTGTGTGTGTTTGTGACGTTCTACTCGTCGGAAATCAGGTTCGTTTTTTCATTTCACATTTCAAGAGATTGCTTTATTTATTACCATCGATCGACTCGCGCTGGGAATCTAAATTGGCCGGTCGGCTCTCTCAGAAGCCTACTCTGAAATAATAAACCGGTCGACCCTATTCAGTGGTCAATTTCGTGGCTCTTTCAGAAGCCATGGCATCTCCGAGTTCATGGGAGGGTATTTCCGAACGCACAGCCCCGAAACCCGAGAATATTATGAAAATGGTGCAAGAATTGGATGCAAACTGGGCCAAGAAATTCGAGGCTCTCGGCAACGTTGTTCAGCGCGCTATCTCGGACGCGCACACGGGCCCAATGACAAAAAAAAAGCGCTGTCGTCTCGCTCATCCGAACCCGACAACACCATTGTTGTCAATGATGAAGAATCGAATCTTGACGATTTAGAAGAGAACCTGGTGAAAACATACAGCACTCAAGAACCGGACCATCAAGAAGTCGATCACGACATTGAATTACTAGAAAGGATCGCGGCAGAGATCGATTCGGAAGAAGAGAAACTTGGAGAAAAAGTGCTACCAGGACTGGCGAAAATAATTGACGGTCGCTTCAAGGAGAAACTCAAAGCTGCAGACCAAAAGAAGAAATTTGAAATCTACAACAGACCAGAAAACTGCGCACGACTCATTGTGTCAATTGTCAACCCTGGAATTTGCAACAAACTTCCAGACGCGGCTGTGAGAACAGATTTGAAGTACCAGCACATTCAGCACGCGATCATCAAAGCTGCCACTGCCACTGCGCGGGCGTGTGACGTCATTCTCTACAGACTCGAAACTGAGTGAGAAAATGGCTGGCGCGGTACAAAACTGCACAGATTCTATTGCTCTCTGCGCACATGCGTCTCGCGAGATATCCTTCCGTCGTCGCCATGCTCTTCGACCGTATCTCAGCAAACCAAAACTTTGTGACGAATCGGTCCCCATCACTTCACAGCTCTTTGGGGATGATCTAGGCAATTCGCTCAAAGAGATCAGAGAAGCAGAACAGATAGCAGCTAGCTGTACCCAGCCAGAGAAGCCATACCGACCCCAAGGCGGAAATCAAGCCCACGGCTCTGCGCAAAACGAAAGTGGTTCCATCCGGCGTGGCGTTTTTTTAGGGAAAACTCGGGGGGTTCCCCACTACAAACGGCAGCAGTGGGGGCACAACAAACGGCGAGGCCACTACAGGGGCCACAAATGCCGCTGGTCTCCCTATCACTAGCTGAAAAGGTGAGAAGATTGAAGCAATTCAATAAAAGATGGTAATAATATAAAGCAATCTCTTGAAATGTCAAATGAAAAAAACTTTTCTTTTCTGGACAATGACGCATATTTGTGGATTTTACCAAATTTGCAATACAGTAATTGATATGTATGTATGTATGCATATATGTATGTATGTATGTATGTCACTTCCGTGGTCACTGTCCTCGTCAACACAGTCAGTCCAGAAATGCAACGACACCTGCAACTGGTCGCTGAAGTGAAAACTTCAGTGAGAGCTGCTCTTCAGAGTGGCGCCGTTGTTACTATTAGTGCTACATTTTGTTTGAAATTTTCTGGACAGTGATGCATATTTGTAGATTTTACAAAATTTGCAATACAGTAATTCATATGTATGTATGTATGTATGTATGTATGTATGTATGTATGTATGTATGTATGCATGTATGTATGTACGTACGTATAGTAAAATCATACTTTCACAACGTTTGGCACCACTCCTTGCAGACGAGCTTTGAGGTAGGACACAATACATTCAGGAAAATAACAACAAAGTCGATGATGTCGTTTAAGACACTTGTATTAAAAGTTGACAATATTTCGCTGTAGTCTGCAGCTTTAACGAGTCACAAAATGTCAACTGACAAACCAAGGAAAAGACAAGCGCGAAAATCGCAATAGTTTGTGGCACGCGGTCTATGAGTTACCTCCCCTGGATTTTCAATAATTTTAATCTGTAAACCAGAATGTTATCTCTGCACCATTTCGTAACTTTTTATATCTTTTGGAAAACATTTAAAACTATTTATCCTACTTATACTCATCGAAAGAAGCACCGCATACTCGTCGTGTCTGTTGTAGTGTCTGTATTACATATGTTTATTATTTTGTACGCTTTTTAAAATACATCATTTTAAAGAGCGGCCAGAAGTGTAGCCTCGATTTGAAGTGCGACAATTTTGTCAAAATGTGCGACAATTTTTGGACCGACAGACCGACAGACCGACCGACAGACCGACAAAGTGAGTTATAGAGAGAATGACAATATGCCGGTTCTAGCTCTCGGGTCTTGGCTAACCCCCTAAAACAGCTTTTAAAGCCTTACAGAGAGGCAAAAATTCGGAGGTTTTTACACCTTCTTCGAAGGCATAAAACCCTCGAATTTGTGCCTCTTTGTAACCCTCCAAAATCTGTTTAATGGATTACCCAAGAATCGAGACCTAGAACCGGCATATTGTCATTCTCTACCGACCACTTCTCACATGTGTTATTAAGGACGCCAATGACAATAGTTTAACGTGACCGCAGGTCACACCCACCTTGCGTCATTTAGTGTCATTTATGTTACCCTGTTCTTACTCTTCTTGCCAACCCTCTGATATCTGTACGGATTTGAGTACACAGCCCCTCCAATATCATCATTTTAAGCCTCCCAAGACCATACAGACTGATTGATTATTTAATAGTTAAATATAAGTGAGGTAGAAAAAGAACCTCACCATGACGATGGAACCAATTGATCACGATACCTTCTTGAATTACGCCATGCAAGATAAACACTTACAAAATGTTTTACGAGAAACAGAATTGGAGGTTATTGATCCAACTTCTATACTGGATAGTGTACAACACGCTATTTCGTTAATACCTGATGCATTAAGCATAAAACCACCGATTAAAGTACAGCTATCAATTCGCTTAGAATATGAAACAGTTCATAAGGAGAGCATAATAGTATGGGTCTCCACTAAGCAACAAGCCGTTCTGACTTATAATGATTTTACGGAAGAGTGGGCAAACGAAATGCTCTCTCGGTTTAATGATGCTGCTGAAGAGGCAAAGTTGAGGGGGTCCGGCTGGTCGGAAGGTGAAGTATTGCAGATTAGATTAAACGAGAGTAAATACGCCCCCATCATGGGCAACTCATTCATGCCATTACCGAGAGAGCTTGTTCTTAAACGTGCTGTTTTAAACATTCAAAATTCAGATGACAAATGCTTTATGTGGTGCGTTCTTGCAAAGCTACATCATGTTACCAAAAACGCTGAAAGAGTTACAAACTATCAGTCTTACACAGATACATTAAACTTCGAGGGCATCGACTTTCCAGTAAGCCTAGATAAAATTGATCAGTTCGAGGAACAAAACAACCCCATTACAGTTAATGTTTACACATGGTCCGTAGAAGATAATCTTCAGCCTATTCGCGTATCTGATAATGCTCCCATGTCTGGAGGTGTGAAAACACATGTTGATCTCCTTTTTGTGACGGATGAGATAAATACGCACTACACATTAATTCGAACAATTAGCAGACTTATTCAATTTACTTCAAAACATGACAAAAAACAAGAGATCTGTCGACGATGTTTAGTTAGATTGCCAAGTATTCAAGCAGCAGATAAGCATAAAAAGCATTGTATGAGTCCTGTTGACTGCCAAACTACTCTTGTTGTTCCGAAAGAAGACAGTAAGGTATCCTTTAACAACTGGAAGAAACTGCAGATGAGTCCGTATGTTGTTTACGCTGACTTCGAATCTATCATTGTTCCATACCAAGGCCCCAAACCAGCAAAACTACCCAAAACATCTATAATAAACAATCATCAAATATGCTCGTTTGCCTTTATTGTTATCAGATCAGACGGAGAACACACAGAGCCAGAATTGTACAGGGGCCCCAATGCAGCAAAACGCTTCTTAGATCACATGCGACAATTACGGAATGCATTATCTAATCGATTAAATCTATCTGAAATCATTATGACACCCGAAGACCAAATGGCCTTTGACTCTGCTACACACTGCTGGATCTGTAAAGGAAGTTTTATAATAAACACCGACTCTAAGGTTGCTAAAGTGCGGGATCACGATCATATTTCAGGCAAGTTTAGAGGAGCTGCACATTCTAACTGTAATCTAAAACTTAAAGTCGAACCCGAAAAATGGAAACTGCCGATCATATTTCACAACTTACGTGGCTATGACTCTCACCTGATTCTACAAGCAGTGACAGCTGAATTCAAATATATATCATGTATTGCACAGTCCTCCGAAAAATACATGACCTTTACGTTAGGGCAACTATCATTTTATGATTCATTGCAACATCTGATGGGGAGCTTAGAATCATTAGCACGGTCGCTGTCCAGTTATCCTATAACGGAAAATTACTTTGATTCCACTCTTGTCAGGAAAGGCGTTTATCCTTATGAGTATATGAGCTCATGGGAAAGATTCGATGAAGATTCCTTACCACCGAAAGGCGCATTCTTCTCAGGTTTGACAGGGAAAGATATAAGCGATTCCGAATACGAGCACGCGCAGACTGCATGGACTAAGTTAAACTGTGAGACCATGGGGGATTACCATGATTCTTATTTGCAGGCAGATGTCTGTTTACTCGCTGACGTCTTTGAAAACTACAGAAAAACATGCTTGAAGCATTACAGGCTAGATCCTACACATTACATTTCTGCCCCTGGTATGAGTTGGGACGCATTCTTAAGATCTACAGGAATACAGATTGACTTACTCACCGACCTTCCCATGATACAGATGATCGAAAATGGACTGCGTGGAGGAATCAGTATGGCTTCCCACCATTATTGCAAAGCTAACAACAAATACCTTGAAGACTATGACCCAAGCAAACCCTCTAACTACATCATGTACTTGGATGCTAACAACCTTTACGGGTGGGCTATGTGTCAGCCGCTTCCATTACGCAACTTTAGAATGCAAACATTACCTTCTAACTTTAATGTGCACGCCTTCTCACAATGGTTGCTTGCTCTAACACTGCTCGAACATCATAAAGTAGGCTTGATATTAGAAGTAGACTTAGAATACCCTACAGAACTTCATGATCTACACAATGACTATCCGTTAGCTGCGGAGAGACTGAGAGGTGGATCAGAGCTGCCCAAACTTGTTCCAAATCTGAGCAATAAAACAAAGTATGTATGTCATTACAGACTGCTCCAGTTCTATTTGCGGCACGGTCTAAAGCTAACAGCGGTCCACAGATGGATCGAATTTGATCAAGAACAATTTATGAGCCCCTACATAATGAAGAACACCGAGCTAAGAACAAAGGCGACCGATGCATCAGAAAAAGATTTCTTCAAGCTAATGAACAACAGCTGTTTTGGAAAGACTATGGAGAACCCGCACAAACGTAAAGATGTCAGATTAGTTACCGAGGAAAAGAAAGCAATCAAACTGGTCTCAAAGCCAAACTATCAAGGTTTCAAAAAGTTTCATGAATGCTTGTGCGGCATAATAATGAAGAAACTAAAAGTAAATCTGGACAAGCCAGTATTCATCGGGTTCGCTGTCTTAGAATTATCCAAGTTGTTAATGTTAGAGTTTTTGTATGACTACTTTAAACCACTGTACCCAGAATCAAGAGTGTTGTACACAGACACGGATTCATTTATTCTAGACGTTCCGACTGATGACTTTTACAAAGACATGGAAACGGAAGTCGCTAAAGGTTCAGAGTCCTGGTATGATACATGTGACTATTCTAAGGATTCTCCGTTGCATTCAATGACGAACAAGAAAGTGCTTGGAAAGATGAAGGATGAACTGAACGGAGCATTAATCAAAGAGTACGTCGGTCTGAGGGCGAAGATGTATAGTGTAGCCAGTCAGACCGCTGTCATTAAGAAAGCTAAAGGAATAAGTAAGCCAGTGGTTAAATCGATGATATCCCACGACAACTACAAAGAAGCACTCTTTGATAAGAAGACATTCTATCATGACAATGTAAAACTGCGATCTAACTTACATGAAATAAACACAACTGTTGTAAATAAGAAGTCGCTTGACTCCACCAATACAAAACGGGTGTTCAACTCACCAGAGTTTTCATATGCAGTGGGTCACTGGAAAACCAAGTGCACTGTTGTGTGATCTTAGTCGTAGTCATAGTCAGTAGACTTTCTAATCTTGCTATCATATGTTATGCTGTAAGCTCCCTTAGGCGTTCTTATTGTTATTTCCCTAGAGCAGACTTTAATGTTTTGTTTACTTGTTCTTCGCATTCCTTTTTTATTGCATCTATGTCTGATGGTCGCGAAAAGGTCGCTCTGGACGTCTTTTGAAGTTCATACTTCTGCATTTTGTAGTCATTGTAATCTGCTTGCAGTCGAGTAAACTCATCACCCGCAATTTCAGAGTCTTGCAAAGCTTTACTGATTACCAATCTGAATGAGCTGAGCTTAGCCATTATCAGCTGGACCATGGCTGTATGCTTCTGCAGTTTGATTTTTATTTTCTTGTTGAAGGCGGATGTAGTCATCGCGAATAAACCTAGAGATAAAGATACAATGCTTAACGGTAAAGCTATCAGTGATCCGACACCTGTGGCTAACAATCCTACAGAGCATCCTGCAGCAAGCGCGCTGACAGAAGCAGACCCGGTGTTCACGTATGTTATGGCATTAAAGATGGAAGAATACTTCCGCTTAGTTCTGTTGTAATTGGCAAGGTCTTTCTCTAATTCTCTTTGTATTGCCGCGAGTTCCGACAGTCTGAACTTTTGGGCTTCAGAACTCACAGCTGGCTCTTCTATGGGTAACTTCGGGTATGTTTTTACGGACATGGTTTTTATATATCTTGTAAAAATGTTATTTTCTTTAATTTATTACAGTTATCATTTTGAGAAGATCATCAGATAAAACGCTTTCAGTGTAATAGAACCCAATGAGATCCAAATTAGTAAGGTTGATGGAAGTTAATTCTTTGAGATTGCTTGGATCAACATTTAGTGTAACTTTATTACTGGTCGACACAGCCCTAATTTCTTCACCACTGTTTTGAATAACAATAGTACACTTCAGTGTCTCAACATCTAAGTTTCGCCATGAAATGAGAATCCCCTTCATTAGAACGTCGCTAACACCAACAGGTGGGCCTGGGTCATCTTTCCTAACAGAAAGCTCAAACATCATAGTAAATTCATCTGCTAAAACCATGTTAGGAATGAACTCTAATTGTGTGGCCCCCTCTTTCGTCACTGTTTTTTTTCTGTGCAGTATGTACTGCCTCTTTTTATAAGGTCTGATTGCTATTTCCCTTCTGCTGTTGTTTTGCGGAATAAGACTGATATGCAACGGTCCTGAGTTAAATGATTTGCGAAAGTGTTTGTCGTTGTCAAAGAATGTAAACGGACTCAAAAATTCAAACTTAATTTCCCAATCAACGAATGGAACTAGGTGCCATTTGTTGTCCCTTTTCTTAACGATCTTATACTCAAAGTGACCGACATTGTCAGCCACTACATTACGCAGTTGCTCTAGTTTAGGAATCTTTTTATCGCTTACTTCTGCACGTTTATAATAGCCATCTTTTGTGTACTCAAATCCATACAGTGCTCCTATCTCCCCATTCAAATCGAAGTCTTCTGTGTCTGCTAGGTCCTTCAATTCTAAAGTTGTGCATCTAACAGGGTCAAGCATAACCGGCTGATCTGGTCCACGCGACATAATTTTATTGTATTAGATTATTTTATTTCCAATAAAGCATGCAGGCTGTCGCACTGTACATCTTTTCCTTGTTGGTCAGTTATTCTGATCTTTAGTGAATGATGACACCCGCAGATTAATTCCTTAAACTGTAAGTTTGGAAACGTTATAAGTTCGTAATCACAGTATGCAGCTTTTGCTGATGGAAGAACTCTTAATACAGTAGACGGTTGGTTATCAAATAAGTTGTTGTCCGTACTCAAGATATCTATATGAAAGTATAATAAAGAATGTATTCCGAGATTAAGAGAGTTGCTTCCTTCAAAGGTATTGTTACTTTCTGTGACTAAGAAACTGAATATATCCCTGTTGTCAGTTCTAAACCCTAACATTTTTGCTAGTTCTCCTGCGAAGCTGTAACCTACTCCTCTTTGCTCTTTGAATATCAACGTTACTTTTAAATTTCCATCATTAAGTTTTAAAGTAATGTCAAACTCGCTTAACATATCTTTTAATGAACAAAAGCCGTAATAACCGTCTGGTATAGTTAGTTCGATCATCCCTTCACTGGTAGTTTTTCTTATCCAATTGTTCTTTAAGGATTCGCTTACATTGAACCATTTGACTTTGTAATACATTTCATGGAGCGCAACTTTAAGGTTCCCGTCACTGTTTTCAATGGGGCGCTGTAATAATATTGGCTCGTCTTGATTAGTTACATATATAAACATTTTGTTAAATAGTATAAAATGAATGCATTTAAATATAACAAAGACGTTGCATATGCTGTCAGATCTTATGAACCTAAAACTATAGATGTTGACAATTTAGTTGTTGCAGTGGGGCTTGACAGCTTTCAAGTTAAGGTCGGTAATCCGTTAGACCATTATTTAAATCCTAGCATCAAACATGACCACATTGCCAAAGCATGGTTTACTCATCCAATGCAGTTTTATCAAAACCAGTTAAACTTTGCTGTGTTCTGCGCAACAACTGGCTGCGGTGTGTCTTACGCTGATCACTTAAATCATCCTGATCTCTTGGTCAAGGCAGTTTATAGGTTTCATTTCTACTACACGTTCAGACGCATTCTGTCTGAACTGCAGACACCTTTACCGAATGATTCCACTTTCAATCCGTTTAACAACAGAATGAACATGATGGTCTTTGAGCGGATTTGTAATGAGTTTAGCATCGAACTCCATACAGACTTTAGACAAAAGTTAGATCGTAATCACGGATTGGGTAATCTTTATTATTGGGGCGTGCACAGAAAATATAACTATGACTACAATCCACCTAACACGTCTTTCTCTTCAGGTACGGCTGTTCGTCTAGGATCTATAGAGCAAGAACATAAAAACGCATGGACTTCATTTATTTTAGACACTTCCGAAGGACTGACAAAGGCAGGGATAGAACGAGTAAATGATTCTATTCGTACTTACGTGTGGTGTTTGCTGGGATCGCAAGCGCAAGTGAGGTCAGAGATAATGGATCCTTCTACTGGGTTTGATGCGCAAAAACAGTATTTAGCTAATTTAGAAGACGCAATCAATTCTGCTGTGGACCTACCAGCAAGTATTACAAGGTATCAAGACGTTTTGAGATACGCTAGATCGAAGGTGGACTTCGCTGTTGGCAGTGGATTATACATGTTACCCTCCGATCTTAGACTTCGAATAGGAACCGTTGTAAACTACAACAACGAAATCCTTGTAGCAGGAAGTAATCAGAAGATCGGGAGAAACATTGATCTGAATGCGAGTTTGTCGATCGTACAAAGAACGCATCACCCCATCCCTACCAGTCAAAAAAATATCACGGATGCCATAGTCGCTTCTAGCGATGACAGCCATGAATACGAAAAGACGGCATTAGTTATTTTTCTAACTGCGGCTGGCCTAGGTTATCTTTATTTTACTAAAGAGTAATCCTGCAACCAACACTATTAGCATCCATAAGTGTTCGGCCATATAACCGACTACTTTGCTCGCAGTAGAGAAAAGCCAACTAACAATTGCGCCTAATATACCGGGTAGAGCATCTAGGGCTTTTTTTGCTAATTTCTTTAATAGATTCGTTAAATGTTCGAGTTGTCTTTTTACCCAATTCTTATCTGTTGATGGTGAAGGCGATGGAGCACCACCACCACCGCCACCGCCTGTTCCCGTTAAACCCAACACTAAAGTAGAAATCGCGAACCCCACAGCTGTTATAACGCTCGCAATCGTGACACCTTGCTCTCTAAATAATGTTCGTATTCTCTCAGCTAATGTTGTGTTTTCGTATAAGATTCTTTGGATGGTTTCCTTTATTCTGTTGAATTGTGTGCGTAATTGTTCACGGTTAGTTGACAGTACTTCTAGTCTTGCAGCTCTCTCGTGTTGAAGATCATCTAGTCTTTGCATGATTCTGTCTTTCACGTCTTGTCCTAGGTTGTTGTCGTCCGCTTCAACTAATTTCTGTTTTTCTCTGTCAATGTGAGCATCCAGTTCGCTTAACTTTGCTAGATTATTTGTTAACTCGCCCCTGGTAGATTGTAATGTTGAATTGAGCGCCATTAGTTCTCTCATAGGTAATGGTGAATCATGTAATGTTTTTAAATGGGTTTCTTCATCTTCTAAAGTTATAAAACTAGTTTCCATTTCTATTATCTGGTCCGCAGTTGCGCTTAAGTCTCTAAGAGGAATCGATTGAAGTTGGGAATCAGTAGGTAGTCTTTGTAGTGTGTTTTGAAGTGCAGAAACAGCTTGTGTGCTTAGGACTGGTTCTGGATCAATATTAAATCGTACTTGATCACTAACACTGAGCCTGCCACGAACTGTACTCTTTTTTAAAAACTTTGAGGGGTTTGGCTTAGTTGTTAGTTGAACTGGGTTTCCATCTTTATCCTTCGCAAATAAATGGCCGTCTTTTTAATTCAAAGTCATTAGGATCTAAAAATTCGGGCGGTTCTTGTCCTATACTTTCATAAAAAAATCTTACTTTACCTTCCATTAGTTCATGTCTTAAAGTTGATTGATGACGAGGTTGAATAGCTTCACTCATGTCATCGTCCATTAGTTCTTGTCTGTAAGATGGTAGATCACGAAAAGGCCTAACATCACTCATGTTATCTCCGGGTTCAAAGACGTCATAATCGTGGTCTGCTTCTATTCCTGCCATGTTTTTATTTATAATTATGTTTTTATTTTATTTCTAAAAAAAAAGAGATGTCGCAATCATACGGAACAATTCTTGATCCATACAGGCGGTTAAAAGAACCACTTGGTGTAAAAGGAACCAGGCAGAGTATTGTTATAAGTAATAATCCTTCAACTATCGATCAAAGACAAATATTATCAGTAAGATTTCCTAGTCTGGGATCTAATGAAGTAATTGTGCCAGGCACCTCGCGCCTCGCATTTAAAATAGCAGTGACTTCTGATATAGATTCGAATATAAGTATAGTTGGCAATCTTGGTAGAGCGATCGTCAACAAGATTACTATTAAACTTGAAGGGAGAGAAGTAATGTCGTTAGATAACGCAGATGCTTTTTTGATTTATAGCGACCTGTGGCTCACGGAAAATGAAAGAAAAGATCGGGTTTATCAGGGGATACAGGGAGATAATGGTCTCAGACATAGAATGGATGCTGAAGACAAAAAAGATAACAATAAAGACGAGTTGGTTGCACAAATATATGGGAATCGATTTTATATACCTCTTGACTTCGAATTGTTGAATACCCACTCCCCGTATTATCAGGGTGCTTTACAAGACAGGCTTATGTATGAATTAACTTTTAATGATTATAGTCGTGTTATTAAAACAACGGATCCAAATGCAGATTATAGTATCTCAGACATCGCATTAGAGTTTGAAGTTGTTCGTCATCAAGAATTAGCGCGGTTGATCTCGCAACAATATCAGACAAGATTAGCAATATACTATAACAGAGTTTTAAATCACAGTAAGATAACAAAGAAGACCTCTGACTCTATTTGGAACATCGATTTGAATACATCTGCGAGGTCGTTAAAGGGGATTTTGTTCCTGTTTGAAGACCCCAAGAAACCCTTTAGCAGACAAAGCGAGAAGTTTTATAATCCAAAAATAACTAAAGTAACATGCACGATTGAAGGACAACCCAATCAGTTGTACGCAAGCGGTCTTTTACCGCACCAGCACTTTGATGAAGCACGAAAGTTGTTTGGTGGAGGTGGATGGCAAAGAGATCCAGTTGCTGATCTAGTTTCCAAAGACCTACATCTTCATGATGTCAGACTCGATGACTATTTATTTTCAAAGTATTCTTTGTGGCTAGATCTTAGAACAACAGAAGATAACAAACTACATGGTAGTGGAAGAGCAGTGGGTGAAGGATCAGGAGGGATAAACATTCAGATCCAGAAGAAAGCAATTGAAGAAGAAGAAGAAGGCAAGACTATATTTGTATATGTATACTTAGTGTGTGATGCTCAGCTGAATATTGAAGACAACAGATTAAAAGATATTGTGTATTGAAATAATGGACTTGAAGACTGAATTAGATTTTCTAACGAAGGAACCTCACTGCTGTTTGTTCTGTGGTATGACTGGTTGTGGGAAGACAATATTCATGTTAGACTTGTTGCAAACAGTGTATCGCCATAATTTTGATCACATAGTAGTTTTGTGCACTACCTTGAAGTACAACAAAGCATACAAGGAAAGGTCATTCATATGGGTGGATGATGAGATCTATCTGATTGATCCTGGTGATAAACTGAATGAGTGCTTGGAGTATTTTTATAGATTGTTTGAAGGAACGCCGACGTTGTTTATAATTGACGACTGCTCAGCTGAAAAGGATATCATGAAGAAAAGAAACACCTTAGCCAAGTTAGCGTTCAGCGGTCGCCATGCGGGGATCAGCGTGTGGATTTTAACGCAGAAATACAACTCGGTTTTGAAAGACTTCAGGGAGCAATTGAAGACAGTTGTGCTGTTTTACACTAAAGACAAAACTAGTTTTGATGATTGTTTAGATGAGAATAATGTGATCGAGTCGAAAGATGAGAGAGATCTGATCAAACGAAAACTAAAAAAAAACTATTCAGTAAACTAGTGATGAAAACGGATTGTCCCACACAGTATAAATGTTTATGAAGTTATATAAAGTAAGCAAGTATTAACTACAATAAACAGTCACTCTTATTCTACTAAGCAATCACTCTTACGCTGTTGTTCTCATTCTTACATGGGTAATGAATGAAGACGATTTAGTCTTTGTCTAATTTTTTCCACGAGTTTGCCCCATTCTTTATCGAACTCTAGTACCTCCCTACTGAATTCAAATTCTCTCTTTTGAGATTCTGTCATGCTGCAACGACACATCGCCACATCCAACCATGTTACGTTTTCTAAATCTAGTGTGTTATCACCAGGTATATATTGTTGGATTAACTTAGCATATGATCTCACCAACACATCCATTTGAGTTTGAGTTTGAGCTTCCATTTTATCTCGGATCTTTTTTTTTATAATTAAATAATTGGAACTGTGTTTGACGGGATTATCTGCAGTTCCTCTTTAACAAAGGCTCTTTGTGGAGCCGGTCGCTTTGTTGTTTCAGTTTCCCTTAAATAATAGACAGGAGGATTCATCTCTACTACTCTTTTTATTTCGTAGGAATCGATGCTCCAGATAGGATCCGTTGCTCTAATGCGTGTGTCTCCTTCGGCTTCTCCAGGGGCATAAAGATACCTATATTTCAATGCGAAGGATAATAGTTGGTTACTGGTGGGTGGATTCAAGTCAGAGTCGATTGTCTTCTTTTGAATCGCCTTAACAGGTTTCAGTCCTGTGACATTTGATTCTTCATTATTCATTGCACGCAAAACTGAGGACAGTCTTCTGACCCATTCGGTGTTTCTAGCATTGTCGAGAAGCTCCCTGTGGTATTGGTAAGAGAAAAGTCTTTCCGACAACTGTTTGTTAAAGTTTTCAACCAAGGCCTGGGATCTGTGTACGCCCGGAATGCCTCTTCTAATTTTGACTCTGCGCCTTAACAGTAACTGATTCACCTGGCCTTTGAATTCTTTCCCTTCATCAATTTGCATCATACGAGGATATGTTAATGGGCCTCGTCTGTAGATCTCTTGTAAAGCCACGGCAACGGCAGTAGCACTCTTGTCGGTCAATGGCTCAGCATCCTTATACCTTGATGCAATGTCAATAACTGTGAGCGCATACTTAAACCTCTTTCGCCTGATTGTGTCATGCGGTAAATATAGAAGGTCCATTTGATGAGTGTCATTGGGCGATGTGTTAACGAAGTGCGGTCTGATTATTCTTTTGGGGGCCGGTAAATAGATCTGCCATAGAGCTTGTTTAGAGAGCCACTCCTTAGCTTTCTGCACGCTGACACCGGCAGCCCCACTAAGTTTTGTAACAGCTGTTAGTCCTCTCCAATATCCTTTCGGTGAATAATAGATTTTCGCCAGATCCATTTTGATACTATATGTTTTTTGCGATGACATATACGATTGTCATACCAACTACAATGAAGGTTATCTCTTGCACCTTTTGTTGTTCTGTTAGCTGATAGAAGTCACTGAATTTCGGTGGAGGAGATTGGGCTAATCGATCGCCTGTCACTAAATAATATTCTTGAATGGCGTCGTCAACATTCTTAAAAGTGTATGCTGCATGACCTTGTTGATGTAGTCTGTTGTTAATAAAATCTAACTGAGCGAGTCTTTGTTTTTCATAGGCATCTTGTGCTGCTGCTAATTGCTCCATTGCTTTGTTGTGTCTTTGTTGATCGTTAGTATGGAGCTTACTGAACATGTAATTACTGCCTGAAAAAGCAAGTGCGTTTACTACAGCACCGCCGAGCATCATTGCGAGTGAAGCCATTTTATGATAACTACATATTTATATTTTCAGGAATTATACCTTGTTTAACAAGAAAGTCTTTTGTTGCGATTGAAGCCGTGATTACAGCAACTAACTTAGCAGAGTCCTCTATGTCTAGTTTTCCTAGGTCTGCAGCTTTTATTTTCAGTAATTTTTTAGCGATCATCGTGTACGCAACACTAAGCCCTCCGATCACAGCAGATTGATATATAAGATTGATAACAGTTTTTTCGGAACTCATGTTTTGTTTTGTAAAATAAAAAATATAAATAAATAAAATGAATTGCGACGATCTTCTACATGAAAAGGAACCTGATGTGGTGGTGTATGATTATGATGCGACTAAAAAAGAAAGGTTGTATTCTCTCGCTGCGTGTGGAAAGACGAAGCAATACTTAGGGACAGAACTCAGTATAGAACAAATACAGCAGATGTCACATGCTGACATTGGGAAGTACTACAGCAGATATGAAGCGCAGTTAGGATCTAAAATGGTTAAAAGCATCGGCCAGACGGTACTAAGTTTGTACTCTAAGCTAGTTAGTCAGTTCGTTCCTGTTGATTCTGAACAAGATTTAATGTATGATTTAAGTCAAGATCCAGTTTTAACAAAGTCGTTAGAGTCTCTTGGTTGTGATCTCTATTATAGGTTTGGAGGGCTTCTATCGCCTGTAGTCATGGGGCTAATTACTTTTAATCATATAGATTTTATTGCTATTAAAAATGGACGCAGAACAGAATCAAACGAATCAGGAAGCGCCTGCGAACCCGAGCTCGGGGTTGAATCACGTGAATCAAGTGACTAAAAATCGGGGTCGTGTTCAGGCTGGTAAACGGTTAGCAGAGTGGAACCGTCAGAAAAAGATCAACGAAAAGGCAAAACATAACCTGTTGACTAAAAATGATGAAGGGAGCAAACCAGTAGTGTATGATCATACGTCCCCGCAGGTACAAAGGGAAGACAATCAAATGGTTAATAAATCTATTCTGTTCATTCTGGGCGGTCTTGGTGTTGGTTATCTGGTTTATAATATGATATATAAAAGATATATGCTATCAGTACCAGGACAGCGAGTACATATACAAACAGAGCAAAGAAAGAAAGTAACAGACACACCAGTACAGCCAGAGTGCAAAGGTTTAAAATCTGACAACGATCCATTTTTAATGCACTAATAACTTAATAAGTAACTTAATAAAAACTTGAATAAGTACTGAATAATAACTTGCTCAATAATAGTATAAGTACTGGTGAGTTTCTTGAATAAGGACTTGGGGGGCAACTTGAAGCTGACTTAACAATGACTTGACAGTGACTTGAGTTAGAACTTAATAAGAACATAATGAAGAACAACACAAGATACTAACAAGTTGCGTGCGTGCGTGCGTGTGTGCGTGCGTGCGTGCGTGTGTGTGCGTGTATGCGTGCGTGCGTGCATGCGTGCGTGCATGCGTGCGTGCGTGTGTGTGTGTGTGTGTGTGTGTGTGAATGCGTGCGTGCGTGAATGCGTGCTTGCGTGGGGGGTGGGGAGGGTGCAAACAGTCTATTGCCTTTATTTTAGCAGGGCTAGACTGATTGCCGGGGAGGGCCTGTGAAAGTATGTCAAACACTCTTCCCGGAGTGTTTGCTCCAGTTTTTGCTGTTGTCTGGGTCAAAAGGTTATTGTAACTAGAGCAAACACTCTTCCAGGAGTGTTTGCTCCAGTTTTCGCTGTTGTCTGGGTCAAAAGGTTATTGTAACTAGAGCAAACACTCTTCCAGGAGTGTTTGCTCTAGTTTTCTGATCCGACCGAGCCGAGCCAAACCAACGCAACCTGACTAATCAATATTATGCAAAACTGTCACCGGCCAGCCAGCCAGCGAACAACGCAACCTAACTCTACACTAGGTCTTCGATCGCGTGTGTGTGTGTGTGTGTGTGTGTGTGCGAGTAGGCGTAGTAGAACTAGAACCCGGTAGAAACTGCCTTCACCCGGGTAGTTGGAGACGAAGAGACAAAGAAAGGCTATCTGCTATTTTTACCACACCCTATTCCAATCTAGTTTAGCAACTCATACTGTTCAGTTTTAGATTATTAGTTAAAGAATAAAGAATGCTCAGCTAATCTTAATTAGTGCCCTCCTACTTCTTAACTCCCTCACTGTCATTGAAAAGGTGTTACTCGTAGGTTGACAGTGAAGGAATTAAGCTCCTGAACTTGGGATCAAACAATGGCGAGTTACCCTAACTAAGATTAGCTGAGCGAGTTTAAACAAAGATATAGTTAAACATCCTAAAACTAGTTTAGTGACCCAGCCAGTCAGTTCTCCTCTGTGGATCCCCAACGTGATGCCGCGTCTATCAGGAACACCTAAACTATAAAAAAAAAATTGTGTTCTTCCATTCTTTTTTTTCTGATCTTCTGTCCACAAGTCTTCTGTCTGGCTTGATTCATGTTCGCAGTCCATTGATTGTGTTGAATCTAGCAGAAGGCTGGCTGAATCAGTAAGTTCTGCTGAAGATCCTTCGACAGATCCTATTAAGTCTTCGTATTCTTTTTCCGCAGCAAGCTCCATCATCATCTCCTTAGCCATTTTGTTTTTACAAAGCACAGAGAATCACACACACAGAAATGTAGAAAACGCAGAGCCACGGCCTTTCCCTTCGACGCCTAGCCGAGGAATGGGTGGCTGTGTATGTTTTCCAAGATGGCGGACAGAGGGCCGGGTAGTCACGTGATCAGTTACAAGCTTTCTGATTCGTTCAAGACTGATGCACCATATTAACATAATAACAGTGTTCAGATACGAGGATTCTGATAGGTTTAGAGGTTCCGCAGTTCATATCGATTTTGGTTGCTAATGTGAGAGAACCACACACACACACAAAAACCGCGCAGTTCTAAAGGCACTTAATGCAGCAAGACTATTGATCTGGGTGGCAGTCATGCGAAACAGCCTGTCCGTCTGTCTGTGTGTCTATGTGTGTCATTGGCGTCCTTAATAACACATGTGAGAAGTGGTCGGTAGAGAATGACAATATGCCGGTTCTAGGTCTCGGGCCTTGGGTAATCCATTAAACAGATTTTGGAGGGTTACAAAGAGGCACAAATTCGGGGTTTTTATGCCTTCGAAGAAGGTGTAAAAACCTCCGAATTTTTGCCTCTCTGTAAGGCTTTAAAAGCTGTTTTAGGGGGTTAGCCAAGACCCGAGAGCTAGAACCGGCATATTGTCATTCTCTCCTACGTATATGTGTAGATGCTCTACGTATGTGTGTAGATGCTCTATGTATGTGTGTAGATGCCCTATGTATATGTGTAGATGCCCTACGTATATGTGTAGATGCCCTACGTATATGTGTAGATGCTCTACGTATATGTGTAGATGCCCTACGTATATGTGTAGATGCTCTACGTATATGTGTAGATGCCCTACGTATGTGTGTAGATGCTCTACGTATGTGTGTAGATGCCGTACGTATGTGTGTAGATGCTCTACGTATATGTGTAGATGCTCTACGTATATGTGTAGATGCTCTACGTATATGTGTAGATGCCCTACGTATGTGTGTAGATGCCCTACGTATGTGTGTAGATGCTCTACGTATGTGTGTAGATGCCCTACGTATGTGTGTAGATGCTCTACGTATGTGTGTAGATGCCCTACGTATGTGTGTAGATGCCCTACGTATGTGTGTAGATGCCCTACGTATATGTGTAGATGCCCTACGTATATGTGTAGATGCTCTACGTATATGTGTAGATGCTCTACGTATGTGTGTAGATGCTCTACGTATGTGTGTAGATGCCCTACGTATATGTGTAGATGCTCTACGTATATGTGTAGATGCTCTACGTATGTGTGTAGATGCTCTACGTATGTGTGTAGATGCCCTACGTATGTGTGTAGATGCTCTACGTATGTGTGTAGATGCTCTACGTATGTGTGTAGATGCTCTACGTATATGTGTGTAGATGCTCTACGTATATGTGTAGATGCCCTACGTATATGTGTAGATGCTCTACGTATATGTGTAGATGCCCTACGTATATGTGTAGATGCTCTACGTATGTGTGTAGATGCCCTACGTATATGTGTAGATGCCCTACGTATGTGTGTAGATGCCCTACGTATATGTGTAGATGCCCTACGTATGTGTGTAGATGCCCTACGTATATGTGTAGATGCTCTACGTATGTGTGTAGATGCCCTACGTATGTGTGTAGATGCCCTACGTATATGTGTAGATGCCCTACGTATATGTGTAGATGCCCTACGTATATGTGTAGATGCCCTACGTATATGTGTAGATGCCCTACGTATATGTGTAGATGCCCTACGTATATGTGTAGATGCCCTACGTATATGTGTAGATGCCCTACGTATATGTGTAGATGCCCTACGTATATGTGTAGATGCTCTACGTATGTGTGTAGATGCTCTACGTATGTGTGTAGATGCCCTACGTATGTGTGTAGATGCTCTACGTATGTGTGTAGATGCTCTACGTATGTGTGTAGATGCTGTACGTATGTGTGTAGATGCTCTACGTATATGTGTAGATGCCCTACGTATATGTGTAGATGCTCTACGTATGTGTGTAGATGCTCTACGTATATGTGTAGATGCTCTACGTATGTGTGTAGATGCCTCTACGTATGTGTGTAGATGCTCTACGTATATGTGTAGATGCCCTACGTATGTGTGTAGATGCTCTACGTATATGTGTAGATGCCCTACGTATGTGTGTAGATGCTCTACGTATATGTGTAGATGCCCTACGTATATGTGTAGATGCTCTACGTATGTGTGTAGATGCTCTACGTATATGTGTAGATGCCCTACGTATGTGTGTAGATGCCCTACGTATATGTGTGTAGATGCTCTACGTATATGTGTAGATGCTCTACGTATATGTGTAGATGCCCTACGTATGTGTGTAGATGCTCTACGTATGTGTGTAGATGCCCTACGTATGTGTGTAGATGCTCTACGTATGTGTGTAGATGCCCTACGTATGTGTGTAGATGCCCTACGTATGTGTGTAGATGCTCTACGTATATGTGTAGATGCCCTACGTATGTGTGTAGATGCCCTACGTATGTGTGTAGATGCTCTACGTATATGTGTAGATGCTCTACGTATGTGTGTAGATGCCCTACGTATATGTGTAGATGCTCTACGTATGTGTGTAGATGCCCTACGTATATGTGTAGATGCTCTACGTATATGTGTAGATGCCCTACGTATGTGTGTAGATGCTCTACGTATATGTGTAGATGCCCTACGTATGTGTGTAGATGCTCTACGTATATGTGTAGATGCTCTACGTATATGTGTAGATGCCCTACGTATATGTGTAGATGCCCTACGTATATGTGTAGATGCCCTACGTATATGTGTAGATGCTCTACGTATGTGTGTAGATGCTCTACGTATATGTGTAGATGCCCTACGTATGTGTGTAGATGCCCTACGTATGTGTGTAGATGCTCTACGTATGTGTGTAGATGCTCTACGTATGTGTGTAGATGCTCTACGTATGTGTGTAGATGCTCTACGTATATGTGTAGATGCCCTACGTATGTGTGTAGATGCTCTACGTATATGTGTAGATGCTCTACGTATATGTGTAGATGCCCTACGTATATGTGTAGATGCTCTACGTATATGTGTAGATGCCCTACGTATATGTGTAGATGCTCTACGTATGTGTGTAGATGCCCTACGTATGTGTGTAGATGCCCTACGTATGTGTGTAGATGCTCTACGTATGTGTGTAGATGCCCTACGTATGTGTGTAGATGCCCTACGTATATGTGTAGATGCTCTACGTATGTGTGTAGATGCCCTACGTATGTGTGTAGATGCTCTACGTATATGTGTAGATGCTCTACGTATGTGTGTAGATGCCCTACGTATGTGTGTAGATGCTCTACGTATGTGTGTAGATGCGTATGTGTGTAGATGCCCTACGTATATGTGTAGATGCTCTACGTATATGTGTAGATGCCCTACGTATGTGTGTAGATGCTCTACGTATATGTGTAGATGCTCTACGTATATGTGTAGATGCCCTACGTATATGTGTAGATGCTCTACGTATGTGTGTAGATGCTCTACGTATATGTGTAGATGCTCTACGTATATGTGTAGATGCCCTACGTATATGTGTAGATGCTCTACGTATGTGTGTAGATGCTCTACGTATATGTGTAGATGCCCTACGTATATGTGTAGATGCCCTACGTATATGTGTAGATGCTCTACGTATGTGTGTAGATGCCCTACGTATGTGTGTAGATGCTCTACGTATATGTGTAGATGCTCTACGTATGTGTGTAGATGCCCTACGTATGTGTGTAGATGCTCTACGTATGTGTGTAGATGCCCTACGTATGTGTGTAGATGCCCTACGTATGTGTGTAGATGCTCTACGTATATGTGTAGATGCCCTACGTATATGTGTAGATGCCCTACGTATATGTGTAGATGCTCTACGTATATGTGTAGATGCTCTACGTATATGTGTAGATGCCCTACGTATGTGTGTAGATGCCCTACGTATATGTGTAGATGCTCTACGTATATGTGTAGATGCCCTACGTATATGTGTAGATGCTCTACGTATGTGTGTAGATGCCCTACGTATGTGTGTGTAGATGCCCTACGTATATGTGTAGATGCCCTACGTATATGTGTAGATGCTCTACGTATGTGTGTAGATGCTCTACGTATGTGTGTAGATGCTCTACGTATGTGTGTAGATGCCCTACGTATGTGTGTAGATGCCCTACGTATGTGTGTAGATGCTCTACGTATGTGTGTAGATGCTCTACGTATGTGTGTAGATGCTCTACGTATGTGTGTAGATGCTCTACGTATATGTGTAGATGCTCTACGTATGTGTGTAGATGCTCTACGTATGTGTGTAGATGCCCTACGTATGTGTGTAGATGCCCTACGTATATGTGTAGATGCTCTACGTATATGTGTAGATGCTCTACGTATGTGTGTAGATGCCCTACGTATGTGTGTAGATGCCCTACGTATATGTGTAGATGCCCTACGTATGTGTGTAGATGCTCTACGTATGTGTGTAGATGCCCTACGTATATGTGTAGATGCTCTACGTATATGTGTAGATGCCCTACGTATGTGTGTAGATGCTCTACGTATATGTGTAGATGCTCTACGTATATGTGTAGATGCTCTACGTATATGTGTAGATGCCCTACGTATGTGTGTAGATGCCCTACGTATATGTGTAGATGCTCTACGTATGTGTGTAGATGCTCTACGTATGTGTGTAGATGCCCTACGTATATGTGTAGATGCCCTACGTATATGTGTAGATGCTCTACGTATGTGTGTAGATGCTCTACGTATGTGTGTAGATGCCCTACGTATATGTGTAGATGCCCTACGTATATGTGTAGATGCTCTACGTATGTGTGTAGATGCTCTACGTATGTGTGTAGATGCCCTACGTATATGTGTAGATGCCCTACGTATGTGTGTAGATGCTCTACGTATGTGTGTAGATGCTCTACGTATATGTGTAGATGCTCTACGTATATGTGTAGATGCTCTACGTATGTGTGTAGATGCTCTACGTATGTGTGTAGATGCTCTACGTATATGTGTAGATGCCCTACGTATGTGTGTAGATGCTCTACGTATGTGTGTAGATGCCCTACGTATGTGTGTAGATGCCCTACGTATATGTGTAGATGCCTACGTATGTGTGTAGATGCTCTACTACGTATGTGTGTAGATGCCTACGTATATGTGTGTAGATGCCCTAGATGCTCTACGTATATGTGTAGATGCCCTACGTATATGTGTAGATGCTCTACGTATGTGTGTAGATGCTCTACGTATGTGTGTAGATGCCCTACGTATATGTGTAGATGCTCTACGTATATGTGTAGATGCCCTACGTATGTGTGTAGATGCCCTACGTATGTGTGTAGATGCTCTACGTATATGTGTAGATGCCCTACGTATATGTGTAGATGCTCTACGTATGTGTGTAGATGCTCTACGTATGTGTGTGTAGATGCCCTACGTATATGTGTAGATGCCCTACGTATATGTGTAGATGCCTGTAGATGCCCTACGTATGTGTGTAGATGCTCTACGTATGTGTGTAGATGCTCTACGTATGTGTGTAGATGCCCTACGTATATGTGTAGATGCTCTACGTATATGTGTAGATGCCCTACGTATGTGTGTAGATGCTCTACGTATGTGTGTAGATGCTCTACGTATGTGTGTAGATGCCCTACGTATATGTGTAGATGCCCTACGTATATGTGTAGATGCCCTACGTATGTGTGTAGATGCTCTACGTATGTGTGTAGATGCCCTACGTATATGTGTAGATGCTCTACGTATATGTGTAGATGCTCTACGTATATGTGTAGATGCTCTACGTATGTGTGTAGATGCTCTACGTATATGTGTAGATGCCCTACGTATATGTGTAGATGCTCTACGTATGTGTGTAGATGCTCTACGTATGTGTGTAGATGCCCTACGTATGTGTGTAGATGCTCTACGTATGTGTGTAGATGCCCTACGTATGTGTGTAGATGCTCTACGTATGTGTGTAGATGCCCTACGTATGTGTGTAGATGCTCTACGTATGTGTGTAGATGCCCTACGTATATGTGTAGATGCTCTACGTATATGTGTAGATGCTCTACGTATATGTGTAGATGCCCTACGTATATGTGTAGATGCTCTACGTATGTGTGTAGATGCTCTACGTATGTGTGTAGATGCCCTACGTATATGTGTAGATGCTCTACGTATGTGTGTAGATGCTCTACGTATGTGTGTAGATGCCCTACGTATGTGTGTAGATGCCCTACGTATATGTGTAGATGCTCTACGTATATGTGTAGATGCCCTACGTATATGTGTAGATGCCCTACGTATATGTGTAGATGCTCTACGTATATGTGTAGATGCCCTACGTATATGTGTAGATGCTCTACGTATATGTGTAGATGCTCTACGTATATGTGTAGATGCCCTACGTATATGTGTAGATGCCCTACGTATATGTGTAGATGCCCTACGTATATGTGTAGATGCTCTACGTATGTGTGTAGATGCCCTACGTATGTGTGTAGATGCTCTACGTATGTGTGTAGATGCCCTACGTATGTGTGTAGATGCTCTACGTATGTGTAGAGGCTCTACGTATATGTGTAGATGCCCTACGTATATGTGTAGATGCCCTACGTATGTGTGTAGATGCTCTACGTATATGTGTAGATGCCCTACGTATTGTGTGTAGATGCCTACGTATGTGTGTAGATGCTCCTACGTATATGTGTAGATGCTCTACGTATGTGTGTAGATGCCCTACGTATGTGTGTAGATGCCCTACGTATATGTGTAGATGCCCTACGTATATGTGTAGATGCTCTACGTATGTGTGTAGATGCCCTACGTATATGTGTAGATGCTCTACGTATGTGTGTAGATGCCCTACGTATATGTGTAGATGCCCTACGTATATGTGTGTAGATGCCCTACGTATATGTGTAGATGCCCTACGTATATGTGTAGATGCCCTACGTATATGTGTAGATGCTCTACGTATATGTGTAGATGCCCTACGTATGTGTGTAGATGCCCTACGTATATGTGTAGATGCTCCTACGTATGTGTGTAGATGCCCTACGTATATGTGTAGATGCCCTACGTATATGTGTAGATGCCCTACGTATATGTGTAGATGCTCTACGTATATGTGTAGATGCTCTACGTATATGTGTAGATGCTCTACGTATATGTGTAGATGCCCTACGTATATGTGTAGATGCCCTACGTATGTGTGTAGATGCTCTACGTATATGTGTAGATGCTCTACTAGATGCGTACGTATGTGTGTAGATGCCCTACGTATATGTGTAGATGCTCTACGTATATGTGTAGATGCTCTACGTATGTGTGTAGATGCCCTACGTATGTGTGTAGATGCTCTACGTATATGTGTAGATGCTCTACGTATGTGTGTAGATGCTCTAGTATGCTGTAGATGCTCTACGTATATGTGTAGATGCTCTACGTATATGTGTAGATGCTCTACGTATGTGTGTAGATGCTCTACGTATATGTGTAGATGCTCTACGTATGTGTGTAGATGCCCTACGTATATGTGTAGATGCTCTACGTATATGTGTAGATGCTCTACGTATATGTGTAGATGCTCTACGTATATGTGTAGATGCTCTACGTATATGTGTAGATGCTCTACGTATGTGTGTAGATGCCCTACGTATGTGTGTAGATGCTCTACGTATATGTGTAGATGCTCTACGTATATGTGTAGATGCCCTACGTATGTGTGTAGATGCTCTACGTATGTGTAGATGCTCTACGTATATGTGTAGATGCTCTACGTATATGTGTAGATGCTCTACGTATATGTGTAGATGCCCTACGTATGTGTGTAGATGCCCTACGTATATGTGTAGATGCCCTACGTATGTGTGTGTAGATGCCCTACGTATATGTGTAGATGCTCCTACGTATGTGTGTAGATGCCCTACGTATATGTGTAGATGCTCTACGTATATGTGTAGATGCCCTACGTATATGTGTAGATGCTCTACGTATATGTGTAGATGCCCTACGTATATGTGTAGATGCTCTACGTATATGTGTAGATGCTCTACGTATGTGTGTAGATGCCCTACGTATGTGTGTAGATGCTCTACGTATGTGTGTAGATGCTCTGCTCTACGTATCTACGTATGTGTGTAGATGCTCTACGTATGTGTGTGTAGATGCCCTACGTATATGTGTAGATGCTCTACGTATATGTGTAGATGCCCTACGTATATGTGTAGATGCTCTACGTATGTGTGTAGATGCTCTACGTATATGTGTAGATGCCCTACGTATATGTGTAGATGCCCTACGTATATGTGTAGATGCCCTACGTATATATGTGATGTAGATGCCCTACGTATGTGTGTAGATGCTCTACGTATATGTGTAGATGCCCTACGTATATGTGTAGATGCTCTACGTATATGTGTAGATGCTCTACGTATGTGTGTAGATGCTCTACGTATATGTGTAGATGCCCTACGTATATGTGTAGATGCTCTACGTATATGTGTAGATGCTGTAGTATGCCCTAGATGCTATATGTATGTGTGTAGATGCTCTACGTATATGTGTAGATGCCCTACGTATATGTGTAGATGCTCTACGTATGTGTGTAGATGCCCTACGTATATGTGTAGATGCCCTACGTATGTGTGTAGATGCTCTACGTATATGTGTAGATGCCCTACGTATATGTGTAGAGATGCTATACGTATATGTGTAGATGCTCTACGTATGTGTGTAGATGCCCTACGTATGTGTGTAGATGCTCTACGTATGTGTGTAGATGCTCTACGTATATGTGTAGATGCCCTACGTATGTGTGTAGATGCTCTACGTATATGTGTAGATGCTCTACGTATGTGTGTAGATGCTCTACGTATATGTGTAGATGCTCTACGTATATGTGTAGATGCTCTACGTATGTGTGTAGATGCCCTACGTATATGTGTAGATGCTCTACGTATGTGTGTAGATGCCCTACGTATATGTGTAGATGCCCTACGTATATGTGTAGATGCCCTACGTATGTGTGTAGATGCTCTACGTATGTGTGTAGATGCTCTACGTATATGTGTAGATGCCCTACGTATATGTGTAGATGCCCTACGTATATGTATGCCCTACGTATATTGTAGATGCTCTACGTATGTGTGTAGATGCCCTACGTATGTGTGTAGATGCCCTACGTATATGTGTAGATGCTCTACGTATGTGTGTAGATGCCCTACGTATATGTGTAGATGCTCTACGTATATGTGTAGATGCTCTACGTATGTATGTGTGTATGCCCTACGTATATGTGTAGATGCTCTACGTATGTGTGTAGATGCTCTACGTATATGTGTAGATGCTCTACGTATGTGTGTAGATGCTCTACGTATATGTGTAGATGCCCTACGTATGTGTGTGTGTAGATGCTCTACGTATATGTGTAGATGCCCTACGTATATGTGTGTAGATGCCCTACGTATATGTGTAGATGCTCTACGTATGTGTGTAGATGCTGCTACGTATGTGTGTAGATGCTCTACGTATGTGTGTAGATGCCCTACGTATGTGTGTAGATGCCCTACGTATGTGTGTAGATGCTCTACGTATATGTGTAGATGCTCTACGTATATGTGTAGATGCTCTACGTATATGTGTAGATGCTCTACGTATATGTGTAGATGCCCTACGTATGTGTGTAGATGCTCTACGTATGTGTGTAGATGCCCTACGTATGTGTGTAGATGCTCTACGTATGTGTGTAGATGCTCTACGTATGTGTGTGCCCTACGATGCCCTACGTATATGTGTAGATGCCCTACGTATGTGTGTAGATGCCCTACGTACGTATGTGTGTAGATGCCCTACGTATGTGTGTAGATGCCTATGTGTACGTATGTGTGTAGATGCCCTACGTATGTGTGTAGATGCTCTACGTATGTGTGTAGATGCTCTAC
>JAGGCT020002894.1:30000-34852 GCA_017654935.2 Phymorhynchus buccinoides | reverse complement strand
GTCTCCTCACAGAGTGTGGGGATGTTGCAGCTTGTTCCTGTCTCCTCACAGAGTGTGGGGATGTTGCAGCTTGTTCCTGTCTCCTCACAGAGTGTGGGGATGTTGCAGCTTGTTCCTGTCTCCTCACAGAGTGTGGGGATGTTGCAGCTTGTTCCTGTCTCCTCACAGAGTGTGGGGATGTTGCAGCTTGTTCCTGTCTCCTCACAGAGTGTGGGGATGTTGCAGCTTGTTCCTGTCTCCTCACAGAGTGTGGGGATGTTGCAGCTTGTTCCTGTCTCCTCACAGAGTGTCAGCTTGTTCCTGTCTCACAGAGTGTGGGGATGTTGCAGCTTGTTCCTGTCTCCTCACAGAGAGTGTGGGGTTCCTGTCTCCTCATGTGGGGATGCAGCTTGTTCCTGTCTCCTCACAGAGTGTGGGGGTGTTGCAGCTTGTTCCTGTCGCTCCGGGTGTTCGCAGCCTTCTGGCTGTTGGTGAGCGTGGACACTGGTGCTGAGCACGACGTCCAGTTCAACGTCTATGATGACGAATGCTTTGTAACGTTTAAGTCTGCTCTGAAAACCCACTACTTCAAACTGCAGCTGCAGAATACATCTAAAACTTAAGAAATCTTGCCAGTCACTCTATTTGTCCATCTGGTTATGTGTATGTGTGTCATCACGTGTTCTCTCTCTCTCTCTCTCTCTCTCTCTCTCTCTCTCTCTCTCTCTCTCTCTCTCTCTCTCTGGGGATGTCTCTCTCTCTCTCTCTCTCTCTCTCTCTCTCTCTCTCTGTCTCAGCTCTCTCCTGTCTCTCTCTCTGTGTGTGTGCGTGTGCGTGTGCGTGTGCGTGTGCGTGTGTGTTCGCGCGCGCACGTGTGTGTGTGGTGTATGTGAGCGTGCGTATGTTTGTGTTGTGTGTGTGCGTGTGATGCGGTCATGTAGGCCACTATATGAGTGTACGTATGCATGGTGTGTGTGTGTGCGTGTGTGTGTGCGTGCGTGTGCGTGCGTGTGCGTGCGTGTGCGTGTGAGTGTGCTGGTTGTGTGTGTGTTTATGTGTGTATGTTGTTGTGAATATATATATATGCTGTTATTTCATGCTTGCAAATTGTGTGACAATGCATACGTGTATTTCAGGCCTATTATAAGTAGTAGTAGTAATACTAGTAGTAGTCCCAGCAGTTGTTGTTGCTGATTGTTATATGTATTTGTTTACCGGCCAAACGAAGTCTGACCGGTATTGTTTTGTCTGCTCGTGTTATTGGATTTTTGTTTCATGTTTTTATTCCGTTTCAATTGCGTGTAAAGCTCCCTGTAGCCTACATAGTAGGATGGGCGCTATATAAATGTTCCTCATTATTATTATTATTATTATTATGGTGATGACGATGAGGATGATGGTGATGATGATGATGATAATAGTAATTGGGGGTAATGATGATGATGATGATGGTGATGGTGATGATGACGACGACGATGATGATGATGATAGTGATGATTATGTTTCCTTCACACAGATGGAGGACCTGCTGTCCATAGCCTGGGACCTCCAGCCATCTCTTCACACAGGACCTGCTGTCCATAGCCTGGGACCTCCAGCCATCTCTTCACACAGGAACTCCTCTCCATAGCCTGGGACCCTCAGCCATCTCTTCACACAGGACAGCTCCATAGCCTGGGACCTCCAGCCATCTCTTCACACAGGACCGCTGTCCATAGCCTGGGACCTCCAGCCATCTCTTCACACAGGACCTGCTGTCCATAGCCTGGGACCTTCAGCCATCTCTTCACACAGGACCTGCTGTCCATAGCCTGGGACCTTCAGCCATCTCTTCACACAGGACCTGCTGTCCATAGCCTGGGACCTCCAGTCATCTCTTCACACAGGACCTGCTGTCCATAGCCTGGGACCTTCAGTCATCTCTTCACACAGGACCTCTCCATAGCCTGGGACCTTCAGCCATCTCTTCACACAGGACCTGCTGTCCATAGCCTGGGACCTTCAGCCATCTCTTCACACAGGACCTCCTCTCCATAGCCTGGGACCTCCAGTCATCTCTTAACACAGGACCTCCTCTCCATAGCCTGGGATCTTCAGCCATCTCTTCACACAGGACCTCCTCTCCATAGCCTGGGACCTTCAGCCATCTCTTCACACAGGACCTGCTGTCCATAGCCTGGGACCTTCAGCCATCTCTTCACACAGGACCTGCTGTCCATAGCCTGGGACCTCCAGCCATCTCTTCACACAGGACCTGCTGTCCATAGCCTGGGACCTTCAGCCATCTCTTCACACAGGACCTCCTCTCCATAGCCTGGGACCTTCAGCCATCTCTTCACACAGGACCTGCTGTCCATAGCCTGGGACCTTCAGCCATCTCTTCACACAGGACCTGCTGTCCATAGCCTGGGACCTCCAGCCATCTCTTCACACAGGACCTGCTGTCCATAGCCTGGGACCTTCAGCCATCTCTTCACACAGGACCTGCTGTCCATAGCCTGGGACCTCCAGCCATCTCTTCACACAGGACCTGCTGTCCATAGCCTGGGACCTTCAGCCATCTCTTCACACAGGACCTCCTCTCCATAGCCTGGGACCTCTTCATCTCTTCACACAGGACCTCCTCTCCATAGCCTGGGACCTCCAGCCATCTCTTCACACAGGACCTGCTGTCCATAGCCTGGGACCTTCAGCCATCTCTTCACACAGGACCTGCTCTCCATAGCCTGGGACCTTCAGCCATCTCTTCACACAGGACCTGCTCTCCATAGCCTGGGACCTTCAGCCATCTCTTCACACAGGACCTCCTCTCCATAGCCTGGGACCTTCAGCCATCTCTTCACACAGGACCTGCTGTCCATAGCCTGGGACCTTCAGCCATCTCTTCACACAGGACCTGCTGTCCATAGCCTGGGACCTCCAGCCATCTCTTCACACAGGACCTGCTGTCCATAGCCTGGGACCTTCAGCCATCTCTTCACACAGGACCTCCTCTCCATAGCCTGGGACCTTCAGCCATCTCTTCACACAGGACCTCCTCTCCATAGCCTGGGACCTCCAGCCATCTCTTCACACAGGACCTGCTGTCCATAGCCTGGGACCTTCAGCCATCTCTTCACACAGGACCTGCTCTCCATAGCCTGGGACCTTCAGCCATCTCTTCACTCAGGACCTGCTCTCCATAGCCTGGGACCTTCAGCCATCTCTTCACACAGGACCTCCTCTTCATAGCCTGGGACCTTCAGCCATCTCTTCACACAGGACCTCCTCTCCATATCCTGGGACCTCCAGTCATCTCTTCACACATCGCTCTCATGGTAAGCCACTGTAGAACGGAACTACTTCTTATTTTTCGATCACTCAGACAGTTTTCTGTCAATCGTGAGTGCAAATACGTCATGCTGCCGTTATGCGCTTAACTAAGAAAATGATAGTTAGGCCCAGCAAGTCAAACTTCGGCTGGGGGAAAAAGTTTTTGAAAGTGTTTCGTGAAAAAAGAGGCAAGAGAATCGACCGGTAAGGCAGAAATAATGGATGACAGCAAGCAAAGGGAAAAGGCAGAGTCAAAGAGTGACAGATTATAGGAAGTTACAAGCACATAACTTCCAGAATGTGGGGGGTAAGATGTGAAGGGAAAGGGCGGTAGGGGGCGTGACGGGCAACGGACATGTCTGCCGCCCGGTTCAGCCGCTCAGGAACTTATCTGCCGCTCGGCGATCCACTAGTTACAAGTTATGATGTGCTTGGTTTTTGTTGTTGTTGTTGTTGTTGACTGTCGTCTAGGCGTGATGCCTCGTGCAGTTGAGTGGGCACCCGTATTGTAGCTTACTGGTGTTATGGTTGTTGTCCTGTAACTGTTTTTTACTGGACCCTACAAGCAAAGCGGAAGGCTGACGCTTCCTGCACTGTCTAGACTTAAAGACCCACTGACCCACCACGATTAAGTCCCTTGGGTTTTTTCTGGGTAGCTGTGACCCACATACAAATGTCCCCAACTTCAAACTGAGGCTGCTCTTTAACGTGATGTTTCGCTTTCAATTTGGGGGCATTTGTATGGGAGTCAAACCTGGTCAAAACAAGATTTTTTACCAGCTATAAGAGGGAAAACACGTGAAACCCGTGATTTTGACACGTGATCTGGTGAGTCTTTAAGGGCTAATCTATAGTGTGCAATGATGGTGTCGTGTTACATTATAAGTTGTTCTCTATTGTTTGTATGTATTCCCCTCAGGTGGTTGGGGCCACGTTCACCGCATGGAGGCAGGACGCACCCCAAGGGACCCACCGTACGGGCAGAACTGAGGGAAGGCTCCCCCCCCCCCTCCCCAGTAGGTCGTCCACAACTGCGCTTCAAAGATGTGGGCAAACAACGGGACTTGAAGAGCACAGGCATGGATCCAAACAACTGGGAAAACGTCGCAGTCTCCCCCCGAGAACGTGAGAGCAGTCGTCAAGAAAGGGACTGCCCTAGCTGAAGCCAGCAGAGCGGATCAGGTCGCTGACAGAACAGAAGGGCCGCAAGGAAGGAAAGGGACTGCCCTAGCTGAAGCCAGCAGAGCGGATCAGGTCGCTGACAGAACAGAAGGGCCGCAAGGAAGGAAAGGGACTGCCCTAGCTGAAGCCAGCAGAGCGGATCAGGTCGCTAACAGAACAGAAGGGCCGCAAGGAAGGAAAGGGACTGCCCTAGCTGAAGCCAGCAGAGCGGATCAGTGCTTAATTTTATGAAGTTCTACTAAAGCTTAATGCTCCACATGGAAACTAAACGTTGTTACTTTCTGAAGACAATGAGTGTAAATCGGTTAGTCCTTAATTTAGAAAGTAACAACGTTTAGTTTCCCACCTAAGCTTTAGTAGAACTTCATAGAATTAAATG
>JAGGCT020002894.1:0-27500 GCA_017654935.2 Phymorhynchus buccinoides | reverse complement strand
AGACAATTAGTCGACAAATGAAATGAGAGCTAAAATGTTTTTACTCATGGCGTCCCTCTATTTTTCTGAAAATGGGTTGCCATGGAAAGTGTTATTCTCTGGAGTTCTCCGAGGCATCTTGGAAAAACAGTGATACAACCTTTCATGCATCTAATCCTTCATACATCTGTAGGCAATCAGACTGAGGCTTTAATATTAAACATCCTACAACTTAGGCAATGCATCGAAGGTTCTTCATACATCTATGACTTCAGCAATGATAGCTTTAATATGACTTGTACCCTCTATCCCCACATGACTTAGGCAATGGTTCTTGAGGGTTGATGTTGTATCCCTCATCCTGTGACTGTCTGGAATTTTGTACCATCGGTGTGGGGTTGATATTTTGTACCATCGGTGTCAGGGTTGTAATGTTGAGGTATATCAGTCTGATAGCAAACTTGTTCCCTCTGTTTATGACAAGGCAAAACAGACTGTTAATAACATGACTTGTACCAAGTTGTCCTCATGACTTTAGGCAGGAGACTGAGGTTGACTTGCAAGAAACTCTATCACTATGAAAACACCCTTTACAGAGATTAGGCAACAGACTGAGGTTGACTTGTTTCCCTCTATCCTATGACTTAGTCAGAAACTTTGTTGACTCCCTCTTCCTATGGGCAATGAGGTGAGGTTCACTTGTTTCTATCCAATGACTTAGGCAATTGAGACTGAGGTTGACTGGCCGCCTCTGTTTAGACCAATCGTTTGCACGAACAATACAACTGAGGTTGACTTGTTCCCTCTATTATGACAGTTTATCTAAAGGACTTTTCGCTCACAACAAAGGTGAGGTAGACTTGTTCCCTCTTTTTTTTGACTTAGGCACTGAGGCTGAGGTTGACTTGTTCCTTCAACCACAATGACTTAGGCCACGACCCCAGGTAAAATGGCTACTCTCTCCGGCTATGACTCCGGTGTAGGAGGAATCGCCGTTGACTTGGTTTATTTCTAGCAAACCAGAGCAAAGTGAGTGTTCCTATCCTTAAAAAGGCTGTATTTCTGATGATCTCGACGTGTTTCTTGCAAAAACTGTCCTAGTCTTTGTCCACCTTTAAAATGTGTTAACTTTAGTTCAACACTATCCCCTGTTGTCTTGGTTCATCGTGTTTCTTCAATCGCGGCTTTTACATTTTACTATTAGCAAATGCATATTTGTAATTGTCTAAAAGGGTGAAAATTAATGTTAAATATAGAAACTGAATGAGGCTCATGTGTTCAATCTGCAAGACTGCTAAAAACAGCAAAACAAAAAACCCGGGAAAAAATCGAGAAAATGGTGGTGTGTGTGTTGAAGGTGAAGGTGGTAACGTTTGAAGCTTTTGGTCATAAGTGAACATTGATTCTGGGCTTCTGTTGAAACCAATATCGCCAACATTGCCCAAGTCTGACTTTGGTAGGGAAGGGGCCTCAAATGTCCAGACGCAAAATAAATGTATCAAAAGCTGCAACATAAATAATGCAAACCAACATGCGTCATTTAGTGTTGGAAGTTGGCATTTTGAAAATTATCAAGTTTTCGACAGATTGTTTGACTCATGAACTCGTATTATATCGCTGCATTATGAGAGGGCATCGTTTGGCCACAGTGCCTCGCCGTCATGAGGCTGAGGTTGACCTGTTCCCTCTATCCTATGACTTTGGCAAAGAGACTGAGGTTGACTTGTTGCCTCTGTCCTATGACTTTGGCACTTAGGCAATGAGGCTGAGGTTGACTTGTGCCCTCTATCCTATGACTTTGGCAACGAGGCTGAGGTTGACTTGCTGCCTCTATCCTATGACTTTGGCACTTAGGCAATGAGACTGAGGTATTGGAATATCACTGTAGACCATATGACTCTCTAACTAGGGGGGGGACCCTTGGGGACCCTTACAGGTGTACTGGTTTACAGTGCTTCTCAGACAGCCCTTATGGGATTGGTGGGCCTTCGGGGACCTTCCCCAAGGCGATTGTCGGAAACGACACAGGCCACTGTCCTAGCAGTGTCGGGGTGTGTGTGCTTTGTTTTTCTATTGTGTCAGTGAACTGTAGCTATGATGTGACCATTGTCATTTGCCATTTGTGGGGGTGCAGAAGTCGCACTGCATATTCATGTTTAGCAACATATTGACCTGAGTTAGTCGACAACGACAAAGAACTCAAATGTCTGTATAGAGCATCATTTATTTCAATTTGTATGCATTCTAACCATTCGTATATTTCATGTATAAAACGGAGTCGGTAGGCCTGCTGAGGAGTAGCCAGTAGGGAGACTGTGCCTCTGTTGGAAAGGACCCTTACTGTGACCCTTGTTGTGACCCTTGTTGTGACCCTCCAGTGCTTCATGACGCACACAGGGCACCGTGTTCTACCGTACATACATGTAGGGATAAAGTTAGAAGGTAGTACAGTGGAACCTCCCTATTAAGACCTTTCCTATTAACACTCCCTCCAAAATGCGACCCCCAAAATGTTGGGTTTTTATACCGATTTCCCCCTTTTCACATCCAGACTACTGGGTGTCCACCTCCCAATAAGACCCCTCCCTATTAAGACCTTTTTTGTGGCTGATTTGTCAAGTCGTCATAGTGAGGTTCCACTGTATGGGTCCCATTCCTTTTGTGGTGGTACCGTTCTGGTTTGGATCCGATGGAAGTGAATTCCAACTGACTGAACGTCCAGTCCATGTTAGACGCAGGGCACAGTGTGTTGCAGCTTGTAGTCATTCTGATGATGTTAGGTTTCTGTACATGTGAACATTTTCACTCGTTGTGTAGGGATCATTGGGTGTAGGGACAGTGTTATGGTGTGTAGGGATCATTGGGGCACAGTGTGTGTAGGGATCATTGGGGTTATGGTGTGTAGGGATCATTGGGGCATGGTGTGTAGGGATCATTGGGGCAGGTAGGGATCATTGGGGCATGGTGTGTAGGGATCATTGGGGCACGGTGTGTAGGGATCATTGGGGCACAGTCATTGGGGCATGGTGTGTAGGGATCATTGGGGCATGGTGTGTAGGATCATTGGGGCATGGTGTGTAGGGATCATTGGGGCATGGTGTGTGTAGGGATCATTGGGGCATGGTGTGTAGGGATCATTGGGGCACAGTGGTGTGTAGGGATCATTGGGGCATGGTGTGTAGGGATCATTGGGGCATGGTGTGTAGGGATCATTGGGGCATGGTGTGTAGGGATCATTGGGGCACAGTGTGTAGGGATCATTGGGGCATGGTGTGTAGGGATCATTGGGACACAGTGTGTAGGGATCATTGGGGCATGGTGTAGGGATCATTGGGTAGGGATCATTGGGGCATGGTGTGTAGGGATCATTGGGGCATGGTGTGTAGGGATCATTGGGTTATGGTGTGTAGGGATCATTGGGGCATGGTGTGTGTAGGGATCATTGGGGCATGGTGTGTATGGTGTGTAGGGATCATTAGGGATCATTGGGGCATGGTGTGTAGGGATCATTGGGGCATGGTGTGTAGGGATCATTGGGGCATGGTGTGTAGGGATCATTGGGGCATGGTGTGTAGGGATCATTGGGGCATGGTGTGTAGGGATCATTGGGGCATGTGTAGTGTGTAGGGATCATTGGGGCATGGTGTGTAGGGATCATTGGGGCACATGTGTAGTGTTGGGGCACAGTGTGGGATCATTGGGGCACAGTGTGTAGGGATCATTGGGGCATGGTGTGTAGGGATCATTGGGGCATGGTGTGTAGGGATCATTGGGGCATGTGTGTAGGGATCATTGGGGCATTGTGTGTAGGGATCATTGGGGCACAGTGTGTAGGGATCATTGGGGCATGGTGTGTAGGGATCATTGGGGCATGGTGTGTAGGGATCATTGGGGCATGTGTGTGTGTAGGGATCATTGGGGCATGGTGTGTAGGGATCATTGGGGCATGGTGTGTAGGGATCATTGGGGCATGGTGTGTAGGGATCATTGGGGCACAGTGTGTAGGGATCATTGGGGCATGGTGTGTAGGGATCATTGGGGCATGGTGTATCATTGGGGCATGGTGTGTAGGGATCATTGGGGCATGGTGTGTAGTAGGGATCATTGGGGCATGGTGTGTAGGGATCATTGGGGCATGGTGTGTAGGGATCATTGGGGCATGGGGTGTAGGGATCATTGGGGCATGGTGTGTAGGGATCATTGGGGCATGGTGTGTAGGGATCATTGGGGCATGGTGTGTAGGGATCATTGGGGCATGGTGTGTAGGGATCATTGGGGGTGTGGGGATCATTGGTGTGTAGGGATCATTGGGGCATGGTGTGTAGGGATCATTGGGGCATGGTGTGTAGGGATCATTGGGGCATGGTGTGTAGGGATCATTGGGGCATGGTGTGTAGGGATCATTGGGGCACAGTGTGTAGGGATCATTGGGGCACAGTGTGTAGGGATCATTGGGGCATGGTGTGTAGGGATCATTGGGGCACAGTGTGTAGGGATCATTGGGGCATGGTGTGTAGGGATCATTGGGGCATGGTGTGTGTGTAGGGATCATTGGGGCATGGTGTGTAGGGATCATTGGGGCATGGTGTGTAGGGATCATTGGGGCATGTGTAGGGATCATTGTGTGTAGGGATCATTGGGGCACATAGGGATCATTGGGGCACAGTGTGTAGGGATCATGTGGTGTGTAGGGATCATTGGGGCATGGTGTGTAGGGATCATTGGGGCATGGTGTGTAGGGATCATTGGGGCATGGTGTGTAGGGATCATTGGGGGATCATTGGTGTGTAGGGATCATTGGGGCATGGTGTGTAGGGATCATTGTGGGTGTAGGGATCATTGGGGCATGGTGTGTATTGGGATCATTGGGGCATGGTGTGTAGGGATCATTGGGGCATGTGTAGGGATCATTGGGGCATGGTGTGTAGGGATCATTGGGGCATGGTGTGTAGGGATCATTGGGGCACAGTGTGTAGGGATCATTGGGGCACAGTGGGGATCATTGGGGCATGTGTGTGTGTAGGGATCATTGGGGCATGGTGTGTAGGGATCATTGGGGCATGGTGTGTAGGGATCATTGGGGCATGGTGTGTAGGGATCATTGGGGCATGGTGTGTAGGGATCATTGGGGCATCATTGGGGGCACGGTGTGTAGGGATCATTGGGGCACGGTGTGTAGGGATCATTGGGGCATGGTGTGTAGGGATCATTGGGGCATGGTGTGTAGGGATCATTGGGGCACGGTGTGTAGGGATCATTGGGGCATGGTGTGTAGGGATCATTGGGGCATGGTGTGTAGGGATCATTGGGGCATGGTGTGTAGGGATCATTGGGGCATGGTGTGTAGGGATCATTGGGTGGTGTGTAGGGATCATTGGGGCACAGTGTGTAGGGATCATTGGGGCACAGTGTGTAGGGATCATTGGGGCATGGTGTGTAGGGATCATTGGGGCATGGTGTGTAGGGATCATTGGGGCATGGTGTGTAGGGATCATTGGGGCATGGTGTGTGTAGGGATCATTGGGGCATGGTGTGTAGGGATCATTGGGGCATGGTGTGTAGGGATCATTGGGGCATGGTGTGTAGGGATCATTGGGGCATGGTGTGTAGGGATCATTGGGGCATGGTGTGTAGGGATCATTGGGGCATGTTATGTGTGTAGGGATCATTGGGGCATGGTGTGTAGGGATCATTGGGGCATGGTGTGTAGGGATCATTGGGGCACGGTGTGTAGGGATCATTGGGAGGGATCATTGGGGCATGGTGTGTAGGGATCATTGGGGCATGGTGTGTAGGGATCATTGGGGCACAGTGTGTAGGGATCATTGGGGCACGGTGTGTAGGGATCATTGGGGCATGGTGTAGGGATCATTGGGGCAGGGGGATCATTGGGGCATGGTGTGTAGGGATCATTGGGGCACAGTGGGGCATGTAGGGATCATTGGGGCATGGTGTGTAGGGATCATTGGGGCACGGTGTGTAGGGATCATTGGGGCATGGGGCACGGTGTGTAGGGATCATTGGGGCACAGTGTGTAGTCAGGGATGTGTAGGGATCATTGGGGCACGGTGTGTAGGGATCATTGGGGCACGGTGTGTAGGGATCATTGGGGCACGGTGTGTAGGGATCATTGGGGCACGTGTGTAGGGATCATTGGGGCATGGATCATTGGGGCACAGTGTGTAGGGATCATTGGGGCATGGTGTGTAGGGATCATTGGGGCACGGTGTGTAGGGATCATTCTGGTCCTGTGTGTGTAGGGTGTGTAGGGACATTGGGGCTGAGTGCGCCTTAGACATTCAAAACGGGGATTAGTATGTAAATTAGGCTAAACGACCCATCATTTTGGGAGTTGTCCAATTTACATACCATGTTGACTGTCTGGTGTCTAATTCGCACTCCTGGCCAGGGGGCCTGATGACTTGAGGTCTCTGTACATGTGAACGGTTTTCACTTTCCCCATAGCATAAAGGTCTGTACACGTTAACATTATTCACGATATTTCTATTTCCCCATATTTTGATAGCTCACTGTGTTGCCGTAGGGAAATAGAAATATCTTGTGAGTAGAGGGCATGTGTCACAGACCTTAACATGTTGCCATGGGGACAAATGTTCAGATGTATAGAGAGACTTTAATGTGAGACACAGGACACGTCTAGTCACAAATTCTTTTAAACGACTTTATTTGTCATGTTGAAAAAATGTAATAAATACAATTGAAACATCAGTGTTTGCAGACTTTTGTTAAAAATTTAACATAGGGGTGGTTAGTTGAAATCATCAACTTATACTTAGAATACATTTGATTTTTATTACCCATGATTTTTTACTAAAAATGGTCGAATTATGCATTTTTTCAACAACAAAAACTAAAAAAAAGTCAATTTTATTATACAAGTCCAATTTTTTAATTTCTACTAACCACCCCTTTGTCGAAAAATGTATGTAAAGATCAATTATCTACATGGTTTGAACTAACCACCCCATGGTTAAAAAATCAAAAGAAAATGCTAATTTCTTAAAAACAATCTACACTTCCCCCTCCCCTTAATGTTTTGTCAAGATCTAAATTATCTACATGCTTTGAACTAACCACCCTCTGGTAGAAAATAAAATGCCTTTTTTTTTTACAGCAATCTGTCTGGAACTCTCAAAAACTATCCCTGAACCACTTGACCCTACCTCAAATCACAAAAAACTGGACCCCCCTCGACCCCCCAAATTAGGACCCAATGTCTGAACTGGAGATGGATCCCTGCCAGAGATTCAATACAGGCCGTCTCGAAAGTTATGCATCAGAGGAATTAAAATGTTCCATTTCTTTTTCTGACCCCAAAAAGGACCGTGTCTGAAACTGTTCAGAGCATACTAATTACTGGGCGTTTTTGAAGGAATGGTGTGTAGTAGGCCTTAGATTAACAGGCTGTCCTACAACTTGTGCATCAAATTGGAGTTAAACAAGGAATTGGTACAGCACTATAGTACCTCCCCTTTGGTGCACAAGTTCTGGGACAGCCTGTTAATCTAAGGCCAACTACACACACCAGTATTCCTCCTAAACCTAAAGTTCTAGTGGAAAGCAACATTTATTATTGGGAGCAAAATGTTTTGGTTAATCTCTGCGAGGGCATTCTACATCCCCAGTTCAGACCTTGGCTCCTTACTGAGCCACACAAGGGACTGTTGCTCTTGCTACCTACCTACCTAACAATCCATCTAACCTAGCCTATCTTCTACATATTCTACAGGAGAGAAAGGGAGTAGTTTCTGCCCCCTCCAAGCCTAACAAAAAACAAAACAACAAAATCCCAAAACAAAGCAAAACAACCACCCTCTGCCTACCTACCTACCTACCTATCTAACCTAACCAGAGCTTCAGATTTGTTTTCAAACCCCACGGGCCATATGACCCCCGATTACAGAAAATGACGGGTCAATGTCCAAAATAATGGGCCAATAATGTGTCTCTGGAGTATTGCACTTAAATTCTGTTGCAGACTTCGTGAGTCAGATGACCCCTAGCTGCACTAAATGAGGGGTCAAATCATCATCAATACGGGTCAATGACCCGGGGTCCGCTGCCAATCTGAAGCTCTGCCCTAACCTATCTTCTACCTGTTCTACACGAGAGAGAGGAGGGTAGTCTCTACCCCCCTCCAAGCCTAACAAAACAAAAAACCAACAATCCCAAAACAAAGCAAAACAACCTCCCTCTGCCTACCTACCTCTCCATCTAGCTAGCCTAGGTGAGGGGCAAGGAGTGGGAAGCTTCGGCACGCAGATGCACTGACGGTGCGTGCAAGAGAGCGCTGCTTCAATGTGTACACAAAGGCGGGATCCATTGCCCTCCCCGGGCATTGGTCCTTACCTCCACCCCCCGCGCGACCTCCAGTACCCCTCCCCTAACAGCCCTCCTACCCCACCCCGCCAAAAAAAAAAAAAGAAAAAAAAGGCTACCCCCCTCCTTCCCACCCCACCCATCCTATCCCCCTTACTGAACGTTTCCTTTATTCCAATGTACACAAAATAATCAATCACAATGCATGGTACACAAAATAATATATCACAATGCATATGGTAAACTGTACACAAAAAAATGCACCATCATAAACTGTCGTCTACAATTACCATCATGATGCACAAATAATGTCACCATCATAAACACATGATCATGTTAAAATGTTCAATAACTGATCAATAGAATAAGATTCACACATTACCATCATAAACTTGACACAAAATCTAAAACATATTGTCCAATCAACATCTAGGTTAAAGCTTGTGACGGAATCACAATATTGTCCATGATCCCAACTGTTTAGGAATGTTCAATAACTGATCAAGACAATGAATGTCATCCCTTGCCAGTGTTAAAGGTGGACCCTGACGGATGAGTTTTTTTGCAAGAAACACGTCGAGATCACCAGAAAGACAGCCTTTTCACGGATCGGAACACTCACTTTGCTCTGGTTTCCTAGAAATTAAACCGTCAAAACGGCGATTCCTCCTTGGCGGAGATGCCGGAGAGAGTAGCCATTTTGGATGGGGTGGGTGGAGGTCACTCATTGTGGTTGAAGCGTTTTTCTTTTTTTGTAGTGCAGTAAAAAAAAAAAAAGGAGCTATTTCCTTTGTTGTGAGTGAAACTCCTTTAGATAAACTGTACAAATTTTAAAAAATAAATTAAAAAAATGCTTGTATTGCGAAATTTTCGTGCAAACGATTTGGCGGCCATTAGAAAAGAGACGGCACACGCCTTCTCTTTGGGTGAAATAATTTGACTTCCAGCACCTCCGCCAAGGAAGAATCGCCGATTTGACGGTTTGATTTCTAGGAAACCAGAGCAAAGTGAGTGTTGCAATCTCTGTAAAGGGTGTTTTCCAGGTGATCTCGACGTGTTTCTTACAAAAAAACTCATCCGTCAGGGTGCCCCTTTAAGCAACACGCAGCCAGATGAAAATCTACAGCCTTCTGGAAGTGGTCTGTATCCCAATGACTATCACCATTGATGTCCACATTATGAGAAAAGTTCTTTAGTAACCTAAACTTTCACATGGTGTCTCGCCTTAGCTTAAGGCTGATTCAGACCAATTGAAATAGGCTAGAACACCAAGGCTACATCAAAATGTTATGTTATGCTATGCATAGTTTTAAGCCATAACAAGCTCCTGGCATAACATCATCGGTCTCCCAAAATCCTCCCCAGTGGGAGTGTGGCTGCCCACTTGGCGGGGTAATCAAAAACGACCACACACGTAATGTTCTCATCCCTAGCTGGTGCATTTGTACCATAGTGTTCAAGTGCTTCGGCTGTTGGGATGATCCCTTGAGTCTTTTAGCCAGAGTACGAAAACAACAAGTTATCGAAAGAACTAATTCACTTAATGAATGTTCAACTGTCACACTCAACTGGAATCCTTAGTACAGTTCAGGTAGAAATGCACGTTGTCATTTTCCCCTCTATCCCCATGGCAGCACAGGGACACTCCAGTAATATTACTTGCTGCCTATCACTGTTGGCATGGGGAAAAAGGAAAAAATAACAACGTGCATTTCGCTATTTACTAAGACAAAACATTACAGCCTAGTGTAGAGTGGCACAGTGGTAGCGCGTTCGCTTCGTGTCAAGTAAACCCGAGTTCGAACCTGGGTACAGGGGATTTTTCCTCTCACTTTGCACTAGGCCTTGCGGTCTGAACGTGGAGTCTTTCGGATGAGACGATAAACCGAGGTCCCGTGTGCTCATGCACTTAGCACACTTTAAACCCAGTGGCAACGAAAAAGTTGTCATTTGGTCAAAATTTACCCCCTCCTCCCTTCCTTCCTCATCAGTCACACAAAAATCGCATACAAAACAAATAAATAAAAAACTGGAAGTGGCGCGCATCTGGCTGCGACACGCTCTCCAGGTGGGAGTAACCCGAATTTGACAGAGATGCCTCTGTGACTATAATGTACCTAACCTAACCTCCGCCTTCTTCTCTCTCTCTGTCTCTTCTCTCTCTCTCTCCACGCCTTCTGGAAGTGGTCTCTCTAAGGGGTGACTCTACTCTGCTGTTCTGTGGATGGAACACTACTCTCTGGAAACACGTGGTCTGTATCCAGGGGCAGCTGCCTCTGCAGGGAAGGCACGCGCTGGAGGCGAGGCATCCTCTCCAGGAAGACCACGATGACTCTCCCTGAGGTCCGAGATGCAGCGAGTGGCTTGCTGCACAGGGGACCATGACTCTCTCCTTGCTGCACCCAGATGACGAACTCTCCAGGGTGAGGTCCGTCTCTCTCTCTCTCTCTGGCTTGCTCTCACAGGTCTGACCACGATGACTCTCCCCGGGGTGAGGTCCCAGATGCAGCGAGTGGCTTGCTGGCGGCTCACGATGACTCTCTCCGGGGTGAGGTCCGAGGGAGTGGCTTGCTGCACAGGGGACCACGATGACTCACCCCTTCTGGAAGTGAGGTCCCCAATGCAGCGAGTGGCTTGCCGGGGTGAGGTCCGAGATGCAGCGAGTGGCTTGCTGCACAGGGAGACCACGATGACTCTCCCCGGGGTGAGGTCCGAGATGCAGCGAGTGGCTTGCTGCACAGGAAGACCACGATGACTCTCCCCGGGGTGAGGTCCGAGATGCAGCGAGTGGCTTGCTGCACAGGGAGACCACGATGACTCTCCCCGGGGTGAGGTCCGAGATGCAGCGAGTGGCTTGCTGCACAGGGAGACCACGATGACTCTCCCCGGGGTGAGGTCCGAGATGCAGCGAGTGGCTTGCTGCACAGGAAGACCACGATGACTCTCCCCGGGGTGAGGTCCGAGATGCAGCGAGTGGCTTGCTGCACAGGGAGACCACGATGACTCTCCCCGGGGTGAGGTCCGAGATGCAGCGAGTGGCTTGCTGCACAGGGAGACCACGATGACTCTCCCCGGGGTGAGGTCCGAGATGCAGGGATGCTTGATGACAGGGAGACCACCCCCCGGGGTGAGGTCCGAGATGCAGCGAGTGGCTTGCTGCACAGGGAGACCACGATGACTCTCCCCGGGGTGAGGTCCGAGATGCAGCGAGTGGCTTGCTGCACGGAGAACCCACACGACCAGTCGTCCTGGGAAAAGTCCGCTGTCACCAGCAACACCGTCTGTGGGGAGAGAGAGAGAGAGAGAGGGGGGGGGGGGGAGAGAGACGACGGAGAGAGAGAACAATTGAACACAGTTTAAACATAGGAAATGCGATGCACACATAGAAAAAGGAAATGATTATAGATGTACAATTATGCTGACAGCATTTCATCATGAAGGTGACATGTTGCTTAGTCAGAGAGAGAGAGAGAGAGAGAGAGAGAGAGAGAGAGAGAGAGAGAGAGAGAGAGAGAGAGAGAGAGAGAGAGAGAGAGAGAGAGAGAGAGAGAGAGAGAGAGAGAGAGAGAGAGAGAGAGAGAGAGAGAGAGAGAGAGAGAGAGAGAGAGAGAGAGAGAGAGAGAGAGAGAGAGTTTGAAGAGGAAGCCCCTAGGAAAGAGTTCATATGAATGAATTGATGAGACATTGATTTCAAGATTTAGAATATTACTGTTAATAATTGCATGGTCGCGGAGCCAGCATGAGTGAGGTCGTAATCCTAGGACGCCACCACGTCCGTCGACCGACAGCTCCCCAGAACACACTGACCCCCATGACTTGGACCCCAACACACCAAAGGCATAGACTGGGTGGGTCATTGAAATCGGGATGAGAACAGGGCATGCGAGGCCACAGAATTTGAGAACATATTTTGCTCTGACGATTGACGGAGATGAGGATGATTTCGGTGATGGTGGTGTGGAATTGCATTGTGGTCTGAGACGTGACAGGGCTGTACTCTACGCTTCCCTTCATAATGATATCCCAGCGTTCACCAGAACCGAGAACTACAGACACCTGCAGTGTTGGTCATGACATTAGAGCAACACTCTGAATCACACCCTGAGAACTACAGACACCTGCAGTGATGGTCATGACATTAGAGCAACACTCTGAATCACATCCTGAGAACTACAGACACCTGCAGTGTTGGTCATGACAGAGAGAAACACTCTGAATCACACCCCCTAGAGAAAGACAGACACCTGCAGTGTTGGTCATGAGTTTAGATTTACTGTTAATAATTGAATCACAGCATGAGTGAGAACTATCAGACGCCACAGTGTCGGTCATGACATTAGAGAACACACTGAATCACATGACTTGGAACCCAACACACCAAAGCAGTGACTGGATTGGTCATTGAAATCGGGGTCAGCATGAGAGCTCTGAATGCGAGGCCACAGAATTTGAGAACATATTTTGCTATGACGATGGACGGAGATGAGGAGGATTTCGGTGATGGTGGTCTGGAATTGCATTATGGTCTGAGACGTGACAGGGCTGTACTCTACGCTTCCCTTCATAATGATATCCCAGCGTTCACCAGAACCGAGAACTACAGACACCTGCAGTGTTGGTCATGAAATTAGAGCAACACTCTGAATCGCATCCTTTATATGGAAAAAATATCGACTGCGTGGTTTCAGTTTCAATCTGATCTTCCCACTGAGCCCGTAGAACACTCACTCTGAGTAGAGTCAGTCCAGGACCAAAAAAACATCAAGTCTTTGATGGGATTCAAACCCGAGACCTGCCAACCACTAGTCACTAGTACCACTAGAACCACTGTGCCAAGGCGGCTGGCATTAAATAAACTGTTCAGTCCTACAGATACTCTCCCGTGGGGATACTGGAGGGTCTTTTGTACAAATGGTTCCCTCACACCAGCCACTGTGGCGTAGTGGTAAATTCGCGGAATACTGGCTGGGAGGTCACGGATTCGAATCTCATCAGAGGCGAGGTTTTTTTTGGTCCTGGACCGACTCCTACCCAGAGTGAGTGGCTATGGGCTCAATGTGAAACCACGCCGTCGAGATACATTCGCTTAACGGATGCGATTCTGAGAGTGTTGCTCTAATTTTATGACCAACACTGCAGGTGTCTGTAGTTCTCCGACCTGGTTAACGCCGGGATATCATTATGAAAGGAAGCGTAGAGTACAGCTCTGTCACGTAGTCTCAGACCAATACGGAACTCCATAGCATCATCATCCGCCTCAATCATCAAAAAGAAAAAAAAAATTGTCTCAAATTATACGGCCTTGCATGCCCTGCTCTCATGGTGACCTCAGTTTCGGTTTCCAATCCAGTTCATGCCCTTGGTGCGTTCGGGTCAAAGTCATGGGGATCAGTGTGTTCTGGGGAGCTGTCGATGGACGGTCGTGGTGGCGCCCTCAGAGGAGGACCTGACTCACGCTAGCTCTGCGACTAAGACATTATTGTGGTCAGTAGGGGGCTTAGTAGGTGGTGTCTTGTGTAAAGGCTTCACTGAACTCCACCGAAGTGACTCAGCAGCAGTGCAAAGTCTCCTCGGATGGTTGCTTCCTGACGGCCAAACATAGATTTGCTCCCCTTGGACTGCTGGTTTCGGACTCTGCGACTTAACTCTTTATTTCTTTAATAGGCGCATAACGGCAGCATTCGCATCTGCGCTCATACTCGATAGGAAACTGTCTGAGCGATCGATGACGATACAACTAAAATCTCCCCATTGAAGAATGCTACAGATACAACTAAAATCTCCCCATTGTTGCCCCTGATGACTCACCTTCCAGCTGACGTCGATGCCGTGCACGATGTTCTGGGCCCTGTCCATGGAAGGCTTCACGTCACTCAGCAGTGGTGTGCACGATGTTCTGGGCCCTGTCCATGGAAGGCTTCACGTCACTCAGCAGTGGTGTGCACGATGTTCTGGGCCCTGTCCATGGAAGGCTTCACGTCACTCAGCAGTGGTGTGCACGATGTTCTGGGCCCTGTCCATGGAAGGCTTCACGTCACTCAGCAGTGGTGTGCACGATGTTCTGGGCCCTGTCCATGGAAGGCTTCACGTCACTCAGCAGTGGTGTGCACGATGTTCTGGGCCCTGTCCATGGAAGGCTTCACGTCACTCAGCAGTGGTGTGCACGATGTTCTGGGCCCTGTCCATGGAAGGCTTCACGTCACTCAGCAGTGGTGTGCACGATGTTCTGGGCCCTGTCCATGGAAGGCTTCACGTCACTCAGCAGTGGTGTGCACGATGTTCTGGGCCCTGTCCATGGAAGGCTTCACGTCACTCAGCAGTGGTGTGCACGATGTTCTGGGCCCTGTCCATGGAAGGCTTCACGTCACTCAGCAGTGGTGTGCACGATGTTCTGGGCCCTGTCCATGGAAGGCTTCACGTCACTCAGCAGTGGTGTGCACGATGTTCTGGGCCCTGTCCATGGAAGGCTTCACGTCACTCAGCAGTGGTGTGCACGATGTTCTGGGCCCTGTCCATGGAAGGCTTCACGTCACTCAGCAGTGGTGTGCACGATGTTCTGGGCCCTGTCCATGGAAGGCTTCACGTCACTCAGCAGTGGTGTGCACGATGTTCTGGGCCCTGTCCATGGAAGGCTTCACGTCACTCAGCAGTGGTGTGCACGATGTTCTGGGCCCTGTCCATGGAAGGCTTCACGTCACTCAGCAGTGGTGTGCACGATGTTCTGGGCCCTGTCCATGGAAGGCTTCACGTCACTCAGCAGTGGTGTGCACGATGTTCTGGGCCCTGTCCATGGAAGGCTTCACGTCACTCAGCAGTGGTGTGCACGATGTTCTGGGCCCTGTCCATGGAAGGCTTCACGTCACTCAGCAGTGGTGTGCACGATGTTCTGGGCCCTGTCCATGGAAGGCTTCACGTCACTCAGCAGTGGTGTGCACGATGTTCTGGGCCCTGTCCATGGAAGGCTTCACGTCACTCAGCAGTGGTGTGCACGATGTTCTGGGCCCTGTCCATGGAAGGCTTCACGTCACTCAGCAGTGGTGTGCACGATGTTCTGGGCCCTGTCCATGGAAGGCTTCACGTCACTCAGCAGTGGTGTGCACGATGTTCTGGGCCCTGTCCATGGAAGGCTTCACGTCACTCAGCAGTGGTGTGCACGATGTTCTGGGCCCTGTCCATGGAAGGCTTCACGTCACTCAGCAGTGGTGTGCACGATGTTCTGGGCCCTGTCCATGGAAGGCTTCACGTCACTCAGCAGTGGTGTGCACGATGTTCTGGGCCCTGTCCATGGAAGGCTTCACGTCACTCAGCAGTGGTGTGCACGATGTTCTGGGCCCTGTCCATGGAAGGCTTCACGTCACTCAGCAGTGGTGTGCACGATGTTCTGGGCCCTGTCCATGGAAGGCTTCACGTCACTCAGCAGTGGTGTGCACGATGTTCTGGGCCCTGTCCATGGAAGGCTTCACGTCACTCAGCAGTGGTGTGCACGATGTTCTGGGCCCTGTCCATGGAAGGCTTCACGTCACTCAGCAGTGGTGTGCACGATGTTCTGGGCCCTGTCCATGGAAGGCTTCACGTCACTCAGCAGTGGTGTGCACGATGTTCTGGGCCCTGTCCATGGAAGGCTTCACGTCACTCAGCAGTGGTGTGCACGATGTTCTGGGCCCTGTCCATGGAAGGCTTCACGTCACTCAGCAGTGGTGTGCACGATGTTCTGGGCCCTGTCCATGGAAGGCTTCACGTCACTCAGCAGTGGTGTGCACGATGTTCTGGGCCCTGTCCATGGAAGGCTCACGTCACTCAGCAGTGGTGTGCACGATGTTCTGGGCCCTGTCCATGGAAGGCTTCACGTCACTCAGCAGTGGTGTGCACGATGTTCTGGGCCCTGTCCATGGAAGGCTTCACGTCACTCAGCAGTGGTGTGCACGATGTTCTGGGCCCTGTCCATGGAAGGCTCAGTGACTCACTCAGCAGTGGTGTGCACGATGTTCTGGGCCCTGTCCATGGAAGAACACGTCACTCAGCAGTGGTGTGCACGATGTTCTGGGCACCGACCAGGAGGAGCTGAACAACGAGAACAGTGATGAAGCAGTGATGGTCTGGTCACCGTCAGCAGGAGGAGCTGAACAACGAGAACAATGATGAAGGTCAGTGAAGGTAGGTCAAGCAGGGAGGAGCTGAACAACGAGAACAATGATGAAGGTCAGTGAAGGTAGGTCACCGACAGCAGGAGGAGCTGAACAGCGAGAACAATGATGAAGGTCAGTGAAGGTAGGTCACCGACAGCAGGAGGAGCTGAACAGCGAGAACAATGATGAAGGTCAGTGAAGGTAGGTCACCGACAGCAGGAGGAGCTGAACAACGAGAACAATGATGAAGGTCAGTGAAGGTAGGTCACCGACAGCAGGAGGAGCTGAACAACGAGAACAATGATGAAGGTCAGTGAAGGTAGGTCACCGACAGCAGGAGGAGCTGAACAGCGAGAACAATGATGAAGGTCAGTGAAGGTAGGTCACCGACAGCAGGAGGAGCTGAACAACGAGAACAATGATGAAGGTCAGTGAAGGTAGGTCACCGACAGCAGGAGGAGCTGAACAACGAGAACAATGATGAAGGTCAGTGAAGGTAGGTCACCGACAGCAGGAGGAGCTGAACAACGAGAACAATGATGAAGGTCAGTGAAGGTAGGTCACCGACAGCAGGAGGAGCTGAACAACGAGAACAATGATGAAGGTCAGTGAAGGTAGGTCACCGACAGCAGGAGGAGCTGAACAACGAGAACAATGATGAAGGTCAGTGAAGGTAGGTCACCGACAGCAGGAGGAGCTGAACAACGAGAACAATGATGAAGGTCAGTGAAGGTAGGTCACCGACAGCAGGAGGAGCTGAACAACGAGAACAATGATGAAGGTCAGTAAAAACAAACATGGGGAAAATGGAGCGTAAAGCAAGGTGATGAGATGACGTTGAAAGCGAATCAAAAGGAGAGCTCTACATAAAGACGAGGAAGGCTTATTTACATGTTTACATTATACACATCCACACACTCACAAGGACATGCATGCGCCTTCCTCGTCTTTACGTAGAGCTCTCCTTTTGATTCGCTGTCAACGTCATCTCATCACCTTGCTTCACGCTCCATTTTCCCATGTTTGTTTTTACTGACCTTCATCATTGTTCTCGCTGTTCAGCTCCTCCTGCTGTCGGTGACCTACCTTCACTGACCTTCATCATTGTTCTCGCTGTTCAGCTCCTCCTGCTGTCGGTGACCTACCTTCACTGACCTTCATCATTGTTCTCGTTGTTCAGCTCCTCCTGCTGTCGGTGACCTACCTTCACTGACCTTCATCATTGTTCTCGCTGTTCAGCTCCTCCTGCTGTCGGTGACCTGCCTTCACTGACCTTCATCATTGTTCTCGTTGTTCAGCTCCTCCTGCTGTCGGTGACCTACCTTCACTGACCTTCATCATTGTTCTCGCTGTTCAGCTCCTCCTGCTGTCGGTGACCTACCTTCACTGACCTTCATCATTGTTCTCGCTGTTCAGCTCCTCCTGCTGTCGGTGACCTACCTTCACTGACCTTCATCATTGTTCTCGCTTGTTCAGCTCCTCCTGCTGTCGGTGACCTGCCTTCACTGAACTTCATCATTGTTCTCGCTGTTCAGCTCCTCCTGCTGTCGGTGACCTACCTTCACTGACCTTCATCATTGTTCTCGCTGTTCAGCTCCTCCTGCTGTCGGTGACCTGCCTTCACTGACCTTCATCATTGTTCTCGCTGTTCAGCTCCTCCTGCTGTCGGTGACCTACCTTCACTGACCTTCATCATTGTTCTCGCTGTTCAGCTCCTCCTGCTGTCGGTGACCTACCTTCACTGACCTTCATCATTGTTCTCGTTGTTCAGCTCCTCCTGCTGTCGGTGACCTACCTTCACTGACCTTCATCATTGTTCTCGCTGTTCAGCTCCTCCTGCTGTCGGTGACCTACCTTCACTGACCTTCATCATTGTTCTCGCTGTTCAGCTCCTCCTGCTGTCGGTGACCTACCTTCACTGACCTTCATCATTGACCTTCACTGACCTTCATCATTGTTCTCGCTGTTCAGCTCCTCCTGCTGTCGGTGACCTGCCTTCACTGACCTTCATCATTGTTCTCGCTGTTCAGCTCCTCCTGCTGTCGGTGACCTACCCGTTGTTCTCCCCATGGAGCAGGCTGCGCTACGCCTGGCAGACCCTCAGACGTCACCACGCCCCAACAGGCTGAGGGACTTCGCCAAGGACGCCAACCTGGTCTACGCCAACACGGACCGTGACGACATCTGGGCCTGCGTCACGTTGCCGGGCCTGTTACGTCATCACCGGCCCGAGCTGAGGCTGCTGCTGAGAGACGTAGAACCTCTGCCTTCCATGGACAGGGCCCAGAACATCGTGCACACCACTGCTGAGTGACCATGGACAGGGCCCAGAACATCGTGCACACCACTGCTGAGTGACGTGAAGCCTTCCATGGACAGGGCCCAGAACATCGTGCACACCACTGCTGAGTGACGTGGAGCCTTCCATGGACAGGGCCCAGAACATCGTGCACACCACTGCTGAGTGACGTGAAGCCTTCCATGGACAGGGCCCAGAACATCGTGCACACCACTGCTGAGTGACGTGAAGCCTTCCATGGACAGGGCCCAGAACATCGTGCACACCACTGCTGAGTGACGTGAAGCCTTCCATGGACAGGGCCCAGAACATCGTGCACACCACTGCTGAGTGACGTGAAGCCTTCCATGGACAGGGCCCAGAACATCGTGCACACCACTGCTGAGTGACGTGAAGCCTTCCATGGACAGGGCCCAGAACATCGTGCACACCACTGCTGAGTGACGTGAAGCCTTCCATGGACAGGGCCCAGAACATCGTGCACACCACTGCTGAGTGACGTGAAGCCTTCCATGGACAGGGCCCAGAACATCGTGCACACCACTGCTGAGTGACGTGAAGCCTTCCATGGACAGGGCCCAGAACATCGTGCACACCACTGCTGAGTGACGTGAAGCCTTCCATGGACAGGGCCCAGAACATCGTGCACACCACTGCTGAGTGACGTGAAGCCTTCCATGGACAGGGCCCAGAACATCGTGCACACCACTGCTGAGTGACGTGAAGCCTTCCATGGACAGGGCCCAGAACATCGTGCACACCACTGCTGAGTGACGTGAAGCACATCTGCACACCACTGCTGAGTGCACAGGGCCCAGAACATCGTGCACGCTCGTGAACTGGAAGGTGAGGTGAGTCATCAGGGGCAACAATGGGGAGATTTTAGCTGTATCTGTAGCATTCTTCTTCGTCATCGATCGCTCAGACAGTTTCCTATCGAGTATGAGCGCAGATGCGAATGCTGCCGTTATGCGCCTGTTAAAGAAATAAAGATTTAAGAGTCCGAAACCAGCAGTCCAAGGGGAGCAAATCTATGTTTGGCCGTCAGGAAGCAACCATCCGAGGAGACTTTGCACTGCTGCTGAGCCACTTCGGTGGAGTTCAATGAAGCCTTTACACAAGACACCACCTACTAAGCCCCCTACTGACCACAATAATGTCTTAGTCGCAGAGCCAGCGTGAGTCAGGTCCTCCTCTGAGGGCGCCACCACATCCGTCCATCGACAGCTCCCCAGAACACACTGATCCCCATGACTTTGACCCGAACGCACCAAGGGCATGAACTGGAATGGAAACCGAAACTGAGGTCACCATGAGAGCAGGGCATGCAAGGCCGTATAATTTCAGACTTTTTTGATGATTGAGGCGAATGATGATGATGATGCTATGGAGTTCTGTATCGGTCTGAGAGTACGTTACAGTGCTGTACTCTACGCTTCCTCTCATCATGATATCCCGGCGTTAACCAGGTCGGAGAACTACAGGCACCTGCAGTGTTGGTCATCAAATTAGAGCAACACTCTCAGAATCGCATCCGTTAAGCGAATGTATCTCGACGGCGTGGTTTCACATTGAGCCCATAGCCACTCACTCTGGGTAGGAGTCGGTCCAGGACCAAAAAAAACCTCGCCTCTGATGAGATTCGAATCCGTGACCTCCCAGCCAGTATTCCGCGAATTTACCACTACGCCACAGCGGCTGGTGTGAGGGAACCATTTGTACAAAAGACCCTCCAGTATCCCCACGGGAGAGTATCTGTAGGACTGAACAGTTTATTTAATGCCAGCCGTCTTGGCACAGTGGTTCTAGTGGTACTAGAGACTAGTGGTTGGCAGGTCTCGGGTTTGAATCCCATCAAAGATGATGTTATTTTGGTCCTGGACCGACTCTACTCGGAGTGATTGTTCTATGGGCTCAGTGGGAAGATCAGATTGAAACTGAAACCACGCAGTCGATATTTTTTCCATATAAAGGATGCGATTCAGAGTGTTGCTCTAATTTCATGACCAACACTGCAGGTGTCTGTAGTTCTCAGGATGTGATTCAGAGTGTTGCTCTAATGTCATGACCAACCAACACTCTCAGGTGTCTGCTCTATTCAGATGTCTCTAACACCACCAACACTGCAGGGTGTCTGTAGTTCTCAGGATGTGATTCAGAGTGTTGCTCTAATGTCATGACCAACACTGCAGGTGTCTGTAGTTCTCGGTTCTGGTGAACGCTGGGATATCATTATGAAGGGAAGCGTAGAGTACAGCCCTGTCACGTCTCAGACCATAATGCAATTCCACACCACCATCACCGAAATCCTCCTCATCTCCGTCCATCGTCATAGCAAAATATGTTTTCAAATTCTGTGGCCTCGCATGCCCTGTTCTCATACTGACCCCGATTTCAATGACCCATCCAGTCTATGCCTTTGGTGTGTTGGGGTCCAAGTCATGGGGGTCAGTGTGTTCTGGGGAGCTGTCGGTCGACGGACGTGGTGGCGTCCTAGGATGACGACCTCACTCATGCTGGCTCCGCGACCATGCAATTATTAACAGTAATATTCTAAACTTGAAATACTGTTTTTGAATCAATTCATATGAACTTGAATTTCCTAGGGGCTGCGTAATTCAAACTCATTTTTATTCACTGTTCCCCCCCCCTCTCTCTCTCTCTCTCTCTCTCTCTCTCTCTCTCTCTCTCTCTCTCTCTCTCTCTCTCTCTCTCTCTCTCTCTCTCTCTCTCTCTCTCTCTCTCTCTCTCTCTCTCTCTCTCTCTCTCTCTCTCTCTCTCTCTCTCTCTCTCTCTCTCTCTCTCTCTCTCTCTCTCTCTCTCTCTCTCTCTCTCTCTCTCTCTCTGTCTGTCTGACTAAGCAACATGTCACCTTCATGATGAAACGCTGTCAGCATAATTGTACATCTATAATCATTTCCTTTTTCTATGTGTGCATCGCATTTCCTATGTTTAAACTGTGTTCAATTGTTCTCTCTCCGTCTCTTTCTCCCCCCCCCCCCTCTCTCTCTCTCTCTCCCCCACAGACGGTGTTGCTGGTGACAGCGGACTTTCCCCAGGACGACTGGTCGTGTGGGTTCTCCGTGCAGCAAGCCACTCGCTGCATCTCGGACCTCACCCCGGAGAGAGTCATCGTGGTCTTCCTGTGCAGCAAGCCACTCGCTGCATCTCGGACCTCACCCCGGAGAGAGTCATCGTGGTCTCCCTGTGCAGCAAGCCACTCGCTGCATCTCGGACCTCACCCCGGGGAGAGTCATCGTGGTCTTCCTGTGCAGCAAGCCACTCGCTGCATCTCGGACCTCACCCCGGGGAGAGTCATCGTGGTCTCCCTGTGCAGCAAGCCACTCGCTGCATCTCGGACCTCACCCCGGAGAGAGTCATCGTGGTCTCCCTGTGCAGCAAGCCACTCGCTGCATCTCGGACCTCACCCCGGGGAGAGTCATCGTGGTCTCCCTGCAGCAAGCCACTCGCTGCATCTCGGACCTCACCCCGGGGAGAGTCATCGTGGTCTCCCTGTGCAGCAAGCCACTCGCTGCATCTCGGACCTCACCCCGGGGAGAGTCATCGTGGTCTCCCTGCAGCAAGCCACTCGCTGCATCTCGGACCTCACCCCGGAGAGAGTCATCGTGGTCTTCCTGTGCAGCAAGCCACTCGCTGCATCTCGGACCTCACCCCGGGGAGAGTCATCGTGGTCTCCCTGCAGCAAGCCACTCGCTGCATCTCGGACCTCACCCCGGAGAGAGTCATCGTGGTCTTCCTGTGCAGCAAGCCACTCGCTGCATCTCGGACCTCACCCCGGGGAGAGTCGTCGTGGTCTTCCTGGAGAGGATGTCTTGGCTCCAGCGCGTGCCTTCCCTGCATAGGCTGCTGCCCCTGGTACATCCCCACCACGTGTTCCATCCATGCGGCACCCCTTAGCCCCCCGCCACCATCCGGTGTGGAGGGCCCTGGCTGACGCCATTGTGGAAGAGCAGAGAATGTGTGAGAGAGAGAAGGACAGAGTTGGAGGGATGAGGAAGAGAAAGACGAGAGAGAGGGAGAAACACGAGGAGAAGAACAGCGAGAGTTAGGTTAGGTACATTATAGTCACAGAGGCATCTCTGTCAAATTCGGGTTACTCCCACCTGGAGAGCGTGTCGCAGCCAGGTGCGCGCCACCCAATTGTTTTTTGTTTTTTGCTTTTTTGTATGCGATTTTTGTGTGACTGATGAGGAAGGAAGGGAGGGGGGTAAATTTTGACCAAATGACAACTTTTTCGTTGCCACTGGGTTTAAAGTGTGCTAAGTGCATGAGCACACGGGACCTCAGTTTATCGTCTCATCCGAAAGACTCCACGTTCAGACCGCAAGGCCTAGTGCAAAGTGAGAGGAAAAATCCCCTGTACCCAGGTTCGAACTCGGGTTTACTTGACACGAAGCGAACGCGCTACCACTGTGCCACTCTACACTAGGCTGTAATGTTTTGTCTTAGTAAATAGCGAAATGCACGTTGTTGTTTTTTTCCTTTTTCCCCATGCCAACAGTGATAGGCAGCAAGTATTACTGGAGTGTCCCTGTGCTGCCATGGGGATAGAGGGGAAAATGACAACGTGCATTTCTACCTGAACTGTACTAAGGATTCCAGTTGAGTGTGACATTTGAACATTCATTAAGTGAATTAGTTCTTTCGATAACTTGTTGTTTTCGTACTCTGGCTAAAAGACTCAAGGGATCATCCCAACAGCCGAAGCACTTGAACACTATGGTACAAATGCACCAGCTAGGGATGAGAACATTACGTGTGTGGTCGTTTTTGATTACCCCGCCAAGTGGGCAGCCACACTCCCACTTGGGAGGACTTGGGAGACCGATGATGTTATGCCAGGAGCTTGCTATGGCTTAAAAGTATGCATAGCATAACATAACATTTTGATGTAGCCTTGGTGTTCTAGCCTATTTCAATTGGTCTGAATCAGCCTGAAGCTAAGGCGAGACACCATGTGAAAGTTTAGGTTACTACAGAACTTTTCATTGGGATACAGACCATGTGGACATCAATGGTGAGACCAGTCATTGGGATACAGACCACTTCCAGAAGGCTGTAGATTGGGATACAGACCACTTCCATGCTGTCATTGGATGACCACTTCCAGAAGGCTGTAGATTGTCATTGGGATACACCACTTCCAGAAGGCTGTAGATTGTCATTGGGATACAGACCACTTCCAGAAGGCTGTAGATTGTCATTGGGATACAGACCACTTCCAGAAGGCTGTAGATTGTCATTGGGATGCAGACCACTTCCAGAAGGCTGTAGATTGTCATTGGGATACAGACCACTTCCAGAAGGCTGTATCATTGGGATACAGACCACTTCCAGAAGGCTGTAGATTGTCATTGGCAGATTTCCAGAAGGCTGTAGATTGTCATTGGGATACAGGAGGCTGTAGATTGTCATTGGGATACAGACCACTTCCAGAAGGCTGTAGATTGTCATTGGGATACAGACCACTTCCAGAAGGCTGTAGATTCATTGTCTCCAGAAGGCTTGGGATGGACCACTTCCAGAAGGCTGTAGATTGTCATTGGGATACAGACCACTTCCAGAAGGCTGTAGATTGTCATTGGGATACAGACCACTTCCAGAAGGCTGTAGATTGTCATTGGGATACAGACCACTTCCAGAAGGCTGTAGATTGTCATTGGGATACAGACCACTTCCAGAAGGCTGTAGATTCATTGGGATCAGACCACTTCCAGAAGGAAATAGTCATTGGGATACCCACTTCCAGAAGGCTGTAGATTGTCATTGGGATACAGACCACTTCCAGAAGGCTGTAGATTGTCATTGGGATACAGACCACTTCCAGAAGGCTGCATTGGGATACAGACCACTTCCAGAAGGCTGTAGATTGTCATTGGGATACAGACCACTTCCAGAAGGCTGTAGATTGTCATCCAGATTGTCATTGGGATACAGACCACTTCCAGAAGGCTGTAGATTGTCATTGGGATACAGACCACTTCCAGAAGGCTGTAGATTTTCATCTGGCTGCGTGTTGCTTAAAGGGGTACCCTGACGGATGAGTTTTTGTAAGAAACACGTCGAGATCGCCTGGAAAACACCCTTTACAGAGATTGCAACACTCACTTTGCTCTGGTTTCCTAGAAATCAAACTGTTAAATCGGCGATTCTAACTTGGCGGAGGTGCTGGAAGTCAAATTATTTCACCCAAAGAGAAGGCGTGTGCCGTCTCTTTTCTAATGGCCGACAAATCGTTTGCACGGACTTTTCGCAATACAAGCCTTTTTATTTTATATTTTTGAATTTTGTATACAGTTTATCTAAAGGAGTTTCACTCGCAACAAAGGAAATAGCTCCTTTTTTTCTGCACTACAAAACCCCCCAACTTCAACCACAATGAGTGACCTTCACCCTCCCCATCCAAAATGGCTACTCTATCCGGCAAGGAGGAATCGCCGTTTTGACGGCTTAATTTCTAGGGAACCAGAGCAAAGTGGGTGTTCCGATCCGTGAAAAGGCTGTCTTTCTGGTGATCTCGACGTGTTTCTTGCAAAAGCTCATCCGTCAGGGTCCACCTTTAACACTGGCAAGGGATGACATTCATTGCCTTGATCAGTTATTGAACATTCCTTAACAGTTGTGATCATGGACAATATTGTGATTCTGTCACAAGCTTTAACCTAGATGTGTTCACATGTTTTAGATCTTGTGTCAAGTTTATGATGGTAATGTGTGAATCTTATTTTCTATTAAATTTATGATGGTGACATTATTTTTGCATCATTGTTAGACGACAGTTTATGCTAGCTTTAATGTGTACATACCATATGCATTGTGATATATTATTTTGTGTACCATGCATTGTGATTGATTATTTTGTGTACATTGGAATAAAGGAAACGTTCAGTAAGGGGGATAGGATGGGTGGGGTGGGAAGGAGGGGGGTAGCCTTTTTTTTCTTTTTTTTTTTGCGGGGTGGGGTAGGAGGGCTGTTAGGGGAGGGGTACTGGAGGTCGCGCGGGGGGTGGAGGTAAGGACCAATGCCCGGGGAGGGCAATGGATCCCGCCTTTGTGTACACATTGAAGCAGCGCTCTCTTGCACGCACCGTCAGTGCATCTGCGTGCCGAAGCTTCCCGCTCCTTGCCCCTCACCTAGGCTAGCTAGATGGAGAGGTAGGTAGGCAGAGGGAGGTTGTTTTGCTTTGTTTTGGGATTGTTGGTTTTTTGTTTTGTTAGGCTCGGAGGGGGGTAGAGACTACCCTCCTCTCTCTCGTGTAGAACAGGTAGAAGATAGGTTAGGGCAGAGCTTCAGGTTGTCAGCGGGCCCGGGCCATTGACCCGTATTGATGATGATTTGACCCCTCATTTAGTGCAGCTAGGGGTCATCTGACTCACGAAGTCTGCAACAAAATTTAAGTGCAATACTCCAGAGACACATTATTGGCCCATTATTTTGGAAACTGACCCGTCATTTTCTGTAATCGGGGGTCATATGGCCCGTGGGGTTTGAAAACAAACCTGAAGCTCTGGTTAGGTTAGATAGGTTGGTAGATAGGTAGGTAGGTAGGTGGTAGATAGGTAGGTAGGTAGGTAGGCAGAGGGTGGTTGTTTTGCTTTGTTTTGGAATTTTTTGTTTGTTTTTGTTTTTGTTAGGCTTGGAGGGGGGTAGAAACTACTCCCTTTCTCTCCTGTAGAATATGTATAGGTTAGATGGATTGGTAGGTAGGTAGGTAGCAAGAGCAACAGTCCCAAGTTCTGAACTGGGGATGTAGAATGCCCTCGCAGAGATTAACCAAAACATTTTGCTCCCAATAATAAATGTTCCACTAGAACTTTAGGAGGAATAGTGGTGTGTGTAGTTGGCCTTGGATTAACAGGCTGTCCCAGAACTTGTGCACCAAAGGGGAGGTACTACAGTGCTGTACCAATTCCTTGTTTAACTTGTGCACCAAAGGGGAGGTACTATAGTGCTGTACCAATTCCTTGTTTAACTTGTGCACCAAAGGGGAGGTACTATAGTGCTGTACCAATTCCTTGTTTAACTTGTGCACCAAAGGGGAGGTACTATAGTGCTGTACCAATTCCTTGTTTAACTTGTGCACCAAAGGGGAGGTACTACAGTGCTGTACCAATTCCTTGTTTAACTCCAATTGGATGCACAAGTTGTAGGACAGCCTGTTAATCTAAGGCCTACTACACACCATTCCTTCAAAAACGCCCAGTAATTAGTATGCTCTGAACAGTTTCAGACACGGTCCTTTTTAGGGTCAGAAAAAGAAACGGAACATTTAATTCCTCTGATGCATAACTTCCGAGACGGCCTGTATTGAATCTCTGGCAGGGATCCATCTCCAGTTCAGACATTGGGTTCTAATTTGGGAGGTGGAGGGGGGTCCATTTTTTGAGTGGTTCAGGGATAGTTTTTGAGAGTTCCAGACAGATTGCTGTACAAAAAAGGCATTTTATTTTCTACCAGAGGGAGGTTAGTTCAAAGCATGTAGATAATTTAGATCTTGACAAAACATTTAGGGGAGGGGGCAGTGTAGATTGTTAAGAAATTAGCATTTTCTTTTGATTTTTTTTAAAACATGGGGTGGTTTAGTTCAAACCATGTAGATAATTGATCTTTACATACATTTTTCGACAAAGGGGTGGTTAGTAGAAATTAAAAAATTGGACTTGTATACATAAAATTGACTTTTGTTTGTGTTTGTTTTTAAAAAATGCATAATTTGACCATTTTTCAAATCATG
>JAGGCT020002892.1:17500-34922 GCA_017654935.2 Phymorhynchus buccinoides | reverse complement strand
CGAAAGGATTATACAAGTCTGTCTCAAAGGTTTAGCCCCAAGCCGGATTATATACAAGACTTTCGTCTGTCTGAAAAGTTTAGACCCAAGCCGGAAGGGTCACTAATATTATCAAGAGTCCTGGTTAAGTTAGGATTATTTGCACTGTCCCAAGGACTGTTATTTGCACTAGAACAAGAACAGCAGTCACCAAGCTAAAACATCAACCAAGACCAAGTTTATGTCCATCGAAATGTACTTCTTGCTTCTCTTAATTGCTTAATCTGCTTGAAATGTCCATGATAATGAACAGGATGCTGTTTTAAAAGCCACAAAGAAGCCACACCTTCACCATCATCACCAGGTAGTGGAATAGCTGTTTTCTGAAGTAAGGAAAGCATTATGCATAACTGTATCATTAAGCATGTATGGATATTTTTATAATATACATGTGTGTAATTATACAATATAATAATAATAATAATAAAAATTGTCTTGGTTGATGATTTAGATTTCCCATACCTCTTACAGAATTTTGCAAATCACTTTGAGAGTTCCTATACATTGCAAATAAAATATATCCTTACCCAAAAAGAAAAATCAATCTTCCATACACAATGTATTTTGTTATGGTCAAATGATTATTAAAAAAATCAAACATGTAAAAATGAAAACGTTTCTCTAAACCTATGTTCAGTTACCTGAAATCCTAGTCAGCCTTAGAGATCAAAGGTGGTGGTAATTGGATAGTTAATTGGCAGTTAGATCTGTTATTCCAGGGTGCCTTACACTTTATAAGAGATCACAATCAGTAGAAACTGTGTTGACAGTGCCCTTGTTCCACTCTGTAACAGTCCGCATGAAGAAAGAGCTACGCTATTGCTCTGTTCTGCATTCTTGGACACAAAATCTGTGAGAGTGTTTGATGGCCTGTTGTTCCAGGATTTTTCAGAGAAGTAGGTTTTTGCATGAAAATTACAAAACTTCCACTCTCATCCGTCTGACCAAAGGGTGAGAATTATGTGTACACTTGTATTTTATTTACTCACAAATCTGAATAACAGATTATGAAGCAATAAGAAAGCAGCTCAATGGCGCCAAAACAAAATATGTATGAACACTGAAATCCGAAATGAACATGCAAGACTTTTGTCTGTCTGAAAAGCTTAATTCCAAGCCGGATTATATACAAGACTTTTGTCTGTCTGAAAAGTTTAGACCAAAGCCGGAAGGGTCACTAATATTATCAAGAGCCCTGGTTAAGTTAGGATTATTTGCACTGTCCCAAGGACTGTTATTTGCACTAGAACAAGAACAGCAATCCCATTGAAATGTACTTCTTCTTAATTTTTAACAGCAGTTTTCTTTTCCTTTTCAGGAGAGTATCATGATTATATGATACATGGGGCTCTAAAGGGTTGATTTGATTTTCACATTCTTATTTGTTTTGCAGAACCCACACTTGAAATGTCCATTATAATAAACAGGACGCTGTTTTAAAAGCCACAAAGAAGCCACACCTCCACCATCATCACCAGGTAGTGGAATCGCTATTTTATGAAGTAAGGAAAACATTATGTATAACTGTGTCATTAAGCGTGTATGTATACATGTATATAACTATACAATATAATATTGTCTTGGTTGATGTTTTAGCTTTCCAATACCTCTTACAAAATTTTGCAAATCAGTGTGAGAGTTCCTATGCATTGCAAATAAAATATATCCTTACCCAACGAAAGAAAAATCAATCTTCCATACACAATGTATTTTGTATGGTCAAATGATTATAAAAAACCAAATATGTTGTAAAAATAAAAACGTTTCTCTAAACCTATGTTCAGTTACCTGAAATCCTAGTCAGCCTTAAGCTCTATTAGAGATCAAAGGTGGTGGTAATTGGATAGTTAATAGCAGTTAGATCTGTTATTCCAGAGTGCCTTACACTTTATAAGAGATCAAAATCAGTGGAAACTGTGTTGACAGTGCCCTTGTTCCACTCTGCTGCAGTCTGCATGAAGAAAGAGCTATGCTATTGCTCTGTTCTGCATTCTTGGACACGAAATCTGTGAGAGTGTTTGATGGCCTGTTGTTTCAGGATTTTTGTGGACTGGAAACTCTCACATTTGGTAGGTTTTATCCTGCGACACTTCATATTAGCAGGAAGGAGAACATTTTCCATTGGGATGTAAGAATATGTCCCTCGAGCTAGATATCCTGTAGAAAAGACTGAGACGATGTTGCCTACGACATTCAACCAGAGAAGGGAGGTTTAGTTCTTTCAGCAATTTGCTTGTGCAGCGTGGACTTCTGGTCGTGTAATCCCTTGCGATGAAGTGGGCTGTTTGGCAGTGAATTATCTCAAATTTCTTTATATCCCCAATCCTGTTTCAGGTATGGGTCCCACACTGTTCCGTAATCCAGTTTCGATCAAAGTAATGGTCTGTATGCCATGCATCTGTGTTGCTAAGGACAATTTCAGAGATTCCGATGAAGAAATCTTAGTGTTGATCCAGCTTTCTGGCAAATGAGGTCAATTGTTATAATCTATTTCTCATAGTAAATTGAAAATGTTGTGTGCAAATCTTAAAAGCAAATGCATCAACCCGTTTTAACATCAATTTTAAATTAGATTTTGATTTGAACTCTCAATTTTTAATACGTGGAGTGTATGAAAACTGCAAATGTATGCATCGCGAAACTGCTATCCAAATTATGACAAGTGTATAATTATTGCCCTTTGCTGAAAGTTAAAAAAAACCTCCAAATATATCTTTTTTTGTTTCAGGTATCCTGTACCTTTGATTCGAGCTATGCAGACGTGAAATGTGCACAATGAGAAATGGGTTAACATGTCAGCACAATACTTGTAAGCCAATATATTCAATGAAAAATGTAATGCATTTAATATGACCATAGTGATTATGTAACAGTTTAACCAACTGACCGAAAATCCACTGTCCCACAAAAAGGGGGAGGGGGTTATAGCATGGAGTAAAGAAATGAAGGTGACAAAATAGAGCAAACGATAAGACTGCCATTTGGCAATATTTCAGTTGATAATTAAATGTTTTACTTTTCTTTATATAAACAGGTAACCAGCGCATTCGCTGTGCGCAAGACATAAATTTTGAACCAGTTCGCTCTATGTTGTATATTTTAAATTGTCTCTCTTAGCAGTCATTAACACTTTCAACACAACCCCTCTGGCTGCTGACTGTTCCAAATTAGCACTGCAGGCTAGGCACGGAAATTATCTCAGAATACCCGATTTCTGCACTTTAATTAATTTTCTAAGAAAGCAAGAAGTCAATTACATTGTTGTTTTATTTTTGCACAGTGGTGTAGAACTATCTTTGATCTTTTAAATGACAGAAGTTTATAATCCAAAATAATCATTGTAAAATTCAATCATAGTTATTCTGGAAGTGGCAAATCTTAAAAGCAAATGCATCAACCCGTTTTAACATCAATTTTAAATTAGATTCTAATTTGAACTCTCATTTGTTAATACGTGGAGTGTATGCGAAACTGCTATCAAGATTATGACAAGTGTAGTATTATTGCCGTTTGCTGAAAGTAAAAAAAACACTCCAAATATTTATTTCTTGGTTTCCTTTTGAATTCGCCCTATATATTCTTAGTACATATCCGCATGCACAATGTTAGCGTCCTAGGCCCCTCTGTTCAAACGTTATCGTGTTAACATAGTCACATAGTCAGTATAAAGAAAATAAGAAAATTACTACATCTAAATATGATTTTAACCCCTAGCTCTGTGTCTGCAATGGGGTGTATGATGTCATTGATGATGTCATAACTTTTCATGTCATAGCCCTGGAAGGATTTGTTTTGTTTTTGACAAGTGAGGAAAGACATATCTCTATACTATTGTATTTAGATTGAGTGTCATGAAATCATTATCATGACATGGATATGAAAGTGAAAGTAAGATTCTAGCCGTTCCTATTTAAAGACGTGCCTTTAGAAGCTAACGCTCATTGGTTTAGCCACTGGAAGTGACTGACCGTCTGCTCAACAGCTGTATGACTATGAGTCTAGAATCCCCAGTTAGGGTACAGGCTTGCTGGTGACTATTATAGACTTTGTCGAGTTTAACGTTGTTCTAAATGTAAACACATTGATTTTTTTTAAAGATGAAGTTTGCGCATTAAGATGTTATGAGACGAGGTTGAATGAAGTTAGAGTAAACATAGATTTTGTGATCTAAATCTAAAATGGCCAAGGCTTCATTTCTAGTCCATTGCTGTTGTGTCACGTCAAACAATTTTTATTTGTCAAGTTCGACATCTATGAAGTATTGATGGAATAGTGTATGGATATGTGTATGTGTGCATAATAGTATGGTTTCTATTTAGTAATTTTAATTTTGAAATGGAGTGAATGAAGGCGGAAACTCTCAGTGGAATTGTTAATTAAAACTTGGCACTTATATCCAAGTTGGATTCTGCCAGCGTCGACCCATCAAGATCAAGATCAAAGTGAATCTATGTAAAATGTCTTACTAACCACATTGCACACCGTTGGTGATTACCAACACAGCAAATACAGTGAGTAAAAGAGTAGGAAGTTAAAAATGAACTTTAGATTTGATTCCCGTACATATTTTCAGGGAATCTGGTTCAGATTGGGTATTGACCAGTGAGTCAGCTGCAGCTTCAGACCAGTTGAATGCAGCAACCTGTTAGTGCAGCAGCGGCGCAGAACCTGCTGGAAGATACTTTCAAGCCATTTGGATCGGAGTCAGCAACTAGCCAGGTGGATCTGGTGGTTCTGGCTTGTCAACCAAGGACATGGCTGTCATCTGGTGATCTATGGGATGTCCCTAACCTAGTCTTCGAGTCAATATGTGGATAGGTGCAACGTAACAGTAAGTGTTGAGTGACAGACTGACTTTAGTGATGAAAACTCGACATGTTGACATGTACAAAATTATGATCACTACATTATATTTAAAGCAATTGGTGTTGAAAAATTAAGTCTTCAAAGTGGAGTTGAACTTGAAGTCATTACTTGTATAATCTGTGCTGTGGAATAGACTGTTCGATCAATCAAGTACCGACGTTTCTATGGTCATCAAGAAGTGTATATTTGTGTTAGTATTATTAGTCAGAGACATTTGTGATTCTTGTATTTAACACTGTGTGGACACTGGAGTTCTAACCCAGTTGCTGTTAGGAACTGACATTTATTGAAATATTTTTAAAGGCTGTGTTATTAATCTAACCGTGGATGCCGTCAGCTACTGCAATCACAACGCTGGAGAATCTGAGTGGAAACTGACTTTGTTAATTAATAGTGTGATAAACTTGGTGAGGTGAGTGAAAGTATTGATGTGAGTGCTATATTATTGTTGATTGAAATGATGTTTGTTTAACATTTATAATTGGATTCTGTTTTATATTGTTAATTATACAGTTGCAGTTTATCCTTGGTGCTCCACAGAGATTGCTGTGAGCATGCAGTGAGGATGATAGAAAGCATGTGGATAGAGACAGGTTACTAAAGGAGCTAAGACACAATCTTGAACATGTACAATTGTATCCGTTCATAACTTTTTCTATGTAAACGTGAGCACAGTCCCGTTTATGACATTGAGTCTAAAAGGTCTCTCTTTTTATAATCATATAGAAGATAGATTCTCATTTTTTCCCCAGCAGTGAAGTGTTAAACTTAATGAATTTGATAATGTACAAACAACGGAATATATTGTACACACAATAAGGCTTTTATAGCAGTTACCTTTTCTTGGAGTAGTTTTATGTTCTGGATCAGGATTTTAGGATTGTAGGGTACATTGTAGGAGCCTATCAAGGCTCTATACACAATGGAACAGCCGAGTGCATTGAGAGATGAAATTGCTGTCTTTGTTGTAATGACACAAAGGGGATATAATTTGCTGTCTTGATGGCGATGATATAAGGGATTTGAAATTGATGTCTTGATGGCTATGACACAAGGGATTTAAAATTGCTGTCTTGATAGTAATGACAATTGATTTAAAATTGGTCATAATAGTAACGACACAGTGGACTTAAAATTGCTGTCTTGACGGTAATGATAGAAGGGATTTAAAAATGCAGTCTTTATAGTAATGACAAAAGGGATTTAAAATTGCTGTCTTGATGGTTACACAAGGGATTTAAGCACCACAAAAGAGCAAAAAAACCACAACTGAATTATAATCATATGTAATAGAATGTAAGTCAAATGTTATCTATGCTTTTCTAATGACCCAGATTTTTATTTTTTATTATGTGAATACTTTTCATAAGGATGTCATAAAGGTTTCTGGTTATTGCCGATTGCAGGTTTCCTTACAAGTGTCACCATTACAACTCTGTTTCATCTCTTTTATAAATATATAAATTACATCTGAAATATTTGTGGGGTCTTGAGCAGTACTGCAATCCGCGGCAACCTTCATCTACTGGACCAGAAGGTAAAGGTAAAGGTAGTGTTGCCTACAAAATTAGATGCCAGTAGCTTTCAGTTCTCTTGAATTATCGTGCATCAATTATGCATCATGCATTTGTAGAATGTACATTGATCCTTTCTGATTTAATGCCAGTTGTTGTGTATGAGTTATTATGGTAGCATTTTTTTAAAATTTTCACTGTTTGTATGGTATGCACATTGTGACATTAAACCAGATGCAATTCATAAATTTAAAAACATCGTTTCAATTGAGTTTTACTTCATTCTTATTTTTAAGGAAAGTAAGGTGCACATTCAAATATGTTGATGAAAGTTGATGAGCTGCAAGAACAGTTAAGTAAAATAATTCCTATTAGATCATTTGCAAGAAAATGAAATAAAACATTACCATTTTAATTACCGCATTTTATGGATTATAAGGCGCACTTGATTATAAGGCACACTCTCCAAATTTAAAACAAAATTCAGATATTGTTACTTGTTTTCTTACTTTATTATCAGTCACATATATAAGGCAAAGGGGTCTCAGCCTGGGGAAAAAAGTATCACCTTTAGTCTTTAAACTACAATATGTAATTACGCAACTGATTTTTGCATGGGATTAAAAATAATGAAACAGTTGGAATGGCTTCCGTGGGTGCACTTTCGGATTTTGCATGAATAAATAAATATATCAATTGAATGAAATAAATAAATAAATAAATGAATAAGTAAATGAATATATACATATATACAAATAAATAAATAAAATGTACAATGATTTTCCATCATTGAGGAAAACATTTAATATACTAGAGAGAAGATGCTTTCCGACTGTGGGGTAGTCATATTGTTTTGTGTTCTTGCTCACAGTTATTTAAATCAAGAAAAAGAAACAAAAAATAAAATTAAAATTAAAATATCTTTGGTAATTTTCAACAAGATACTGCTTTTCTTTTTCAACCTTGTCTGACTGGCTGTGATGGGAGCTGTTGGTGTTGTCCACTGAGTTGTCATTTGTGGGGTGAGTACTGTTTAGGAGGGGACTGTACATAGGGGGCTCTGGAAGTATGTTATTTTAGCAAGTCAAGTCAAGTCAACTTTATTCCGAAAACACCTGGGGGCATAAGAAAATGAATATAAAAACCATTCACATTTGCGGCATCAAACATTACAAATAATAGCTCAAAGGACTTCATAACAGTACACATCAACATACATGGCCTTAAAAAAATATTTTAACAGTACTCATCACCATATAGACAGGCACATAATACCATCATGCACCACCATACACATACACACATAGGGGAAGACGGGGTAAAAAGCGCATGGGCGGGTAAGAAGCCCACCCCAATTATCTCATGAAATGAAGCAAATTTCAGTCTCATTTTGCCCATGAGACGAGCGTTAATGTCTAGCATTCGTCTCATGGGCAAATTTGACTGAAATTTTCTTTATTTCATGAGATAATTGGGGTGGGCTTCTTACCCGCCCATGCGCTTTTTACCCCGTCTTCCCCTATGCATGCACACACACAGTTGCTGGAATTTCACATATGAATCTTTTTTTTTAAACCGCTAATTAACTTATCTCCTTTAACAAATATTGACATATGAAACAAGACAAGAAACAATTAGGACATAAACTCAGACATGGAGATACCCTTCGTGTACCCAGAGGTGTAAATAATAGTAGAACAAATTAACATAGCTTTTATGAAACAAGCTAAACGACTGAGAGTTCTTTTATTTTTTGACTGAAATAAGGAATTAAACTTTATGACGTTTTTTTAAAAAAAACAATAATTTGGCAAATAACGTTTTCTAGCATCCTGGAACGTTTGACATTCAAAAACATAATGAAATTAATCTCCTAGAGCTTGGTGGTCGCACTTAGAACAAAATCTTTCACTATGTGGGATATTTTTTATTCTGCCCGCCTAGTTTTTAGTGGCCTGCCGGTCTCTCCAAAATAGTCCCCATTACACTCCTCACACTGTATATGGTACACAACACCGCTCTTCTTCTCTGTTTCCGTCTTGTCCTTTACCCTTGTTAACTGTGACCTGATGGAGTTTACAGGTTTACGTACTAACTGAACGCCATGTTGGCTAAAAGTTTGTGATAGGTGTTCCGATGTCCCTTTCACATATGGCATGCTGATGGTGGTGGACTTTCTTTCAGTGGAATCAACTCCATCAACCCAACATCCAGTTCACTTGTGAATCGGAAGAAGATCAACAAATCCCCTTCCTTGATGTTAGAGTTCACAAAAGCAAAGAAGGAACAATGGAAACAACTGTACACCACAAACTGACCCATACTGACCAATACCTACACTTCCAGTCAAACCACCCTCTACAATACAAACGTTCAGTTGCCAGAACCCTCCTACACAGAGCTAAAACCAGTTGCACTACGGAAAAGAGCAGACTGAAAAAAGAATGTTATGTCAAGACAGCGCTCCGGGCCAATGGTTACCCGCCCTGAATAACAAAAACCCACTGAAAGAAAGTATGGGTATGACTTGCCCCCTGTGTACAGCCCCCTCCTCAACAGTACTCACCCCACAAATGACAACTCAGTGGACAACACCAACAGCTCCAACCACAGCCAGTCAGACAAGGTTGAAAAGGACAAGCAGTAGCTTGTTAAAAATTACCAAAGTTATTTTTATTTTTTATTTTTTATATTTTTTATTTACATGACTGAACAAGAACACAAAACACTATCCCCCTTGACATATATAAGGCTGTGCTAGACCAATCGATATAAGTAGAACACCAAGGCTACATCAAAATATTGTTATGTTGTGCATAGTTATGCAGGGATTGTCTTTAGCCATGGCAAGTTCCTTGCATAATAATTATCAGAACTTTCAAAATCCTCCAAAGTTGAAGTGTGGCTGCCCATGTGGTGGGGTAATGAAAAGTGGTCACACACATAATGTTCTCATCCCTAGCTGGTGCATTTGTACCATAGTGTTCAAGCACTATGGCTGTTAGGATGATCCCTGGAGTTTTTAAGCCAGAGCTATTTGAACACTTGAATGCACACTCACTTCTCTCCCCCAACCAGTCCGCTTACCGACCCTCTCATAGTACTGAAACAGCACTGCTTAAAGTAACAAATGATATTCTCCTTGCTCTCGACCATGGTGATGTATCCCGTCTGACACTGCTAGACTTAAGCGCTGCCTTTGACACAATTGACCATTCTATTCTCATTAGCACTCTCCACAACCATTATGGAATTACTGGTACAGCCCTATCTTGGTTTCAGAGTTACTTAACATCTCGCACACAGTCTGTTTTCATTGACGATTTTTCATCAGATGCAAAAGTGCTGCAAACTGACTTTTGGTGTACCCCAAGGATCAGTGCTTGGTCCTATTCTGTTCATTATGTATACAAAACCCTTACACACACTCATTGAAAAGCACTCCATTTCAGATCAGTCATTTGCAGACGATACCCAACATTACAAGTCATCTCATCCATCAAAAATAGAACATGCCTTGCAAAACATGCAAAGTTGCACCACCCAGGTTAAGTCTTGGATGACTCAGCATAAATTAAAGTTAAATGATGATAAAACCGAAGCCCTTCTCATGCACACAGAGAGATCCTTCTCCAACTGTCCCAAACCAGCCACTGTCCATGTAGGAAACTACGACATTGAGTTCTCCTCTGCACGCAATCTAGGATGCATATTCTCCGATGACATGTCTTTTGACAAGTACACTTATCATGTCTGTGTTGGCGTGAAAGTGTAGGCCTACCGTATGTTATTATTGTATTGTTGTTTCTGTGCAGTCATATTTTAAAAGTTGTATATTTCCCATAGTTTTCGTGTGAAGTGCTGTTTTATTCAATTTGTGATTTTATGTATGCTACTTTAATATGATGCTGTTAACTATATGCTTTTTTCATGATTTGTAATGCATTTATATTGTTGTAAAGCGTGATGAGCCCAATGTGGGGTATCACGCTATATAAGTATCCCCTATTATTATTATTATTATTATTATTATTATTATTATTTATTATCAGGCAATCACCAACCAATGATAAAAACAATTAAATACACAACTATATAACCAAGCTACATAGTATAAAAGGGGGTGGGGGTGGGAGGGACATGACACCATTAATAGTGTGAGTAGTAATAAGAAAGAAAAAAGGGGAGAAAAAACCCCACCATGTAACACCAGGGAATATTTATGTGTATATTTTCACTGTTCTTATCTATGTTTACTTTTTAATATTATTCTGAAACGGAAAAGGGCTGTAAATATTTAAATTTCCAATTGAACATGTACCCCTTTAAAATAAATCAATAAATAGTGTGTGAGTTTTACTGTTAAAATGAGCAAAACGAAATGCCCTCAAATTAACACATTCTACTTAACTTTGTGTAGAGGTGCAAAGGGAAATAACAAGGGAAATAACAAACTCACGAATATCAAAGGGAAGTAACTGCTGATTTAGATATAACTCCACACCCTTTTCACAGACCTAATAGCCTCCCATGATTTTACACACTTTTTACACTTTTTGTGAAAAACAATTATTGAGCAACAAAATGGAGAATCATTCTACGGCGTAAGGGTCAGCCACACTGCATACGATTTGACCCCAAATACGATACGATTGTGAGGAAGTCATGATTCACGTGAAATACTTCCGTCTGAAACTAACTCTACTTTTTTTTTCGTTCACTATAATCACGTAGACCACAATACACGAATAACATAAAATACGAAAATAAAATATTGTTGTCAGATTCGTGAACTGGAGACTACAAATACAGTGAACATAACCAGTAGGATTTCATCAGATTCATTTAGACAGTAGAATTTTACGTCAATCATTCCTCTCAAATGTCAAAATCGGATCGCACTGAATCAAATCGTGTGGCTGACCCTTCAGTCTTCTGCGAACGACCATGGCTCTTTCAAGCGAGGAGCCATCTACACTGGCTCTGTGTGCTGCAGCCTTTGAGAGACGGGTTGATCTTCAGAGACTGACAGACCGAAGGTTCACCTCTGTGCCAGTTTGTTGTATCAGACTATGACTTCCATATGACTTGCTGTTCTGGAGAGCTAGGATCAATTTGTTTACAGTGGGGATGTACCTTGTGCAAGGCATCTCTACTGTAAACAAATTGATCCTAGCTCTCCAGAACAGCAAGTCGTATGGAAGTCATAGTCTGATACAACAAACTGGCACAGAGGTGAACCTTCGGTCTGTCAGTCTCTGATAGGTTAATAATATGTTTCTATTTGTCTTGTTGTTGATTTGTTGGTTTTGCTGTTTCTCTTTCGACTGGCTGGTTTCTCTGTCTCTTACCAATAGCCACGCCCACATAAAGCAACGAGCCAATATAAATCAAATATGTACTAATAGCCACGCCCACATAAAGCAACGAGCCAATATAAATCAAATACGTACTAATAGCCACGCCCACATAAAGCAACGAGCCAATATAAATCAAATACGTACTAATAGCCACGCCCACATAAAGCAACGAGCCAATATAAATCAAATATGTACTAATAGCCACGCCCACATAAAGCAACGAGCCAATATAAATCAAATACGTACTAATAGCCACGCCCACATAAAGCAACGAGCCAATATAAATCAAATACGTACTAATAGCCACGCCCACATAAAGCAACGAGCCAATATAAATCAAATATGTACTAATAGCCACGCCCACATAAAGCAACGAGCCAATATAAATCAAATACGTACTAATAGCCACGCCCACATAAAGCAACGAGCCAATATAAATCAAATACGTACTAATAGCCACGCCCACATAAAGCAACGAGCCAATATAAATCAAATATGTACTAATAGCCACGCCCACATAAAGCAACAAGCCAATATAAATCAAATACGTACTAATAGCCACGCCCACATAAAGCAACGAGCCAATATAAATCAAATACGTACTAATAGCCACGCCCACATAAAGCAACGAGCCAATATAAAGCAAATACGTACTAATAGCCACGCCCACATAAAGCAACAAGCCAATATAAAGCAAATACTTACTAATAGCCACGCCCACATAAAGCAACGAGCCAATATAAAGCAAATACGTACTAATAGCCACGCCCACATAAAGCAACGAGCCAATAGAAAGCAAATACCTACTAATAGCCACGCCCACACAAAGCAACGAGCCAATAGAAAGCAAATACGTACTAATAGCCACGCCCACATAAAGCAACGAGCCAATATAAAGCAAATACGTACTAATAGCCACGCCCACATAAAGCAACGAGCCAATATAAAGCAAATACGTACTAATAGCCACGCCCACATAAAGCAACAAGCCAATAAAAAATAATACACGTACCAATAAACATGCCCAGACAATAAACCCCCCCAAAAAAACCAGTAAAAACCAATCACTTTCTTACAATAGGTACGCCCATGCAGAACAACAACCCAATAGAAACTAAGCACTTATCAATAGCCACGCCCACAACAAGTAACAAGCCAAATGAAAAACCAGTTACCAATAGCCACGCCCACAACAAAGCAACGAGCCAATAAAAAACAAGCACTTACCAATAGCCACGCCCACAACAAAGCAACGAGCCAATGAAAACCAAATACTTACCAATAGCCACGCTCACAGCAAAGTAACAAGCCAATAGCAAAAATACTTTTTTCAATAGCCACGCCCTCATCCAATAAAAAAGCCAACAGAAACACAATGCTTACCGATAGCCACGCCCACGCCTAGATTCAAGCCCATGAAGGCCCCGTAACTTTCGTAGGCCACCTCATTAGGCATTAAGGCCACGCCCAGCAGAAACACGGCCACGCCCCCCACAAAGAGAGCTCCTCTGTGCATAGCCTGCAATACACAAAACAGTAACAAACTTGGGTATTTTTTGTGTATTGGTATAATCTAGCTACAGAGACTTATCTCTGTGAAATTCGGGCTGCTCTCCCCTGGAGAGCGTGTCGCCACAAGTGCAGCGCCTTGCCTTTTTTCTTTCTTTTCTTTTTTTGGGGGGGGGGGGGGAGGAGGGGGAGGAGACAGACTTGGAAAAACTGGCTATCAATTTGGTCATACCAGGCAGCGGGATTTCCCCTGCTCGTACCGACTTTTAACTGCCGTTGTTGCTTTTTTACGTGCGTAAAGCGCACCAGTCAACTAGCTTTATGTCCCAATCCAAAGGACTCCATTTTCCTGTTGAACTAGAAAGAAAGGGCGAGGCCAGGATTTGAACTCGGGTTACTCACGTTGCAATCACGCATTGAAATCGGCAGGCGAACATCTTAACCACTCTGTTACCTTCCTTCCCTTTTAGATCTAAAAAATATAATAAAACAAAACTAACGAAAGAAATAGGTTTGACCATGTAGGGTTACATTTACCAACCATAGTAAGGTACCATTTAGAAGGGGAAACCCTCCTCTGCCGCAAGTCTGGACCTTATACCAGGAATAAAAGTAAGAAAGTGGCTCGAGGTTTGCCTTAGCCTTTTCACCGCCAAAGTCGATTTTTAGCACCACAGTGATTTAACACCTATGTCACTAAAAGGCATCAAATTGGGGTCTATTGTCCAAAGACCCTATTGTCCTAGTTTTGGGAAGTAAGGATAGACCTTATTTTATATTGTGTCACAAAAGAATCCACAATACTGCAGATGGATTTTGTTCTCTATCCAGGTAAAGTTAATGGAAATATTTGGCTGAAATATGGCTGGCGGTGAAAGGGTTAATAGTCACAAAATTGGACACTTTGCCACCTTGGGGCTCCTTAAACCAGGATCTATGCAGCTCCCTGGACCCCCGCGGGAACCACCCCTTTCCCACCCCCTTACGAATCATTAATATTGCTTGTCCATACAGTCATGTGCATGCTTTCGTTGTTGTTGGGTTCTGTGTTTGTGCAAAATCAAAATGATTTCCTTTGTACATTGATGCGTTGACTAATTACATTATCTTGAATCGAGAATGTCGATAGTACCTTTTGGCTTTTACTCAAGGAGAATGATAGTACCTTCTGGCTTTTACTCAAGGAGAATGATAGTACCTTCTGGCCTTTACTCTATGAGAATTATAGTACCTTCTGGCCTTTACTCTATGAGAATGATAGTACTTTCTGGCTTTCACTCAAAGAGAATAGAATGATAGTACCTTCTGGCCTTTACTCTATGAGAATGATAGTACCTTCTGGCCTTTACTCTATGAGAATGATAGTACCTTCTGGCCTTTACTCAAGAAGAATGATAGTACCTTCTGGCCTTTACTCTAAGGAGAATGATAGTACCTTCTGGCCTTTACTCAAGGAGAATGATAGTACCTTCTGGCTTTTACTCTAGGAGAATGATAGTACCTTCTGGCTTTTACTCAAGGAGAATGATAGTACCTTCTGGCCTTTACTCAAGGAGAATGATAGTACCTTCTGGCTTTTACTCTAGGAGAATGATAGTACCTTCTGGCCTTTACTCAAGGAGAATTATAGTACCTTCTGGCTTTTACTCAAGAATGATAGTACCTTCTGGCCTTTACTCTAGGAGAATGATAGTACTTTCTGGCTTTTACTCAAGGAGAATGATAGTACTTTCTGGCTTTTACTCAAGGAGAATGATAGTACCTTCTGGCTTTTACTCTAGGAGAATGATAGTACCTTCTGGCTTTCACCCAAGGAGAATAATAGTACCTTCTGGCTTTTACCAGAGGAGAATGATAGTACCTTCTGGCTTTTACTCAAGGAGAATGATAGTACCTTCTGGCCTTTACTCTAGGAGAATGATGTTACCTTCTGACTTTTACTCTAGGAGAATTATAGTACCTTCTGGCTTTTACTCAAGGAGAATGATAGTACCTTCTGGCTTTTACTCTAGGAGAATGATAGTACCTTCTGGCTTTTACTCTAGGAGAATGATAGTACCTTCTGGCTTTTACTCAAAGAGAATATAATGATATTTCCTTCTGGCTTTTACTCAAGGAGAATGATAAAACCTTCTGGCTTTTACTCAAGGATAATTATAGTACCTTCTGGCTTTTACTCAAGGAGAAGGTGTTAGGTATTAGGTACTTAATAGTCACAGAGGCGTCTCTGTGAAATTCGGGTTGCTCCCATCTGGAGAGCGCGTCGCAGCCAGAGGCGCGCTACCCACTTTTTTTTTTTGCATGTCATTTTTTGTGTGACTGATGAGGAAGGAAAGGGAGGGGGGGGTAAATTTTGACCAAATGACAACTTTTTTGTTGCCACTGGGATTAACGTGTGCTAAGTGCATGGGCACTCAGTTTATCGGACCTCGGTTTATCGTCTCATCCGAAAGACTCCACGTTCAGACCGTAAGGCCTAGTGTAAAATGAGAGAAAAAAATCCCCTGTACCCAGGTTCGAACTCGGGTTTACTTGACAAGAAAGCGAACGTGTTGCCACTGTGCCACTGATGGAATGATAGTATCTTCTGGCATTTAAACGAAACTGACCTTTCCACAGACACTGCCGGTCAGCGCCAGAGCGAAGGTGCCCACCCACTGTCCACAGTACAAGGCGAACAGAGGGTTAAAGAAGGACTCGAAACGGCTGAACTGGAATCCTCGCTGAATGGGCAGCACAGGAATCATGTAGTAGAGGATGCCGATGGCTGCAAAAGAACAGAAAATTGTATTTTTCGTTCATACTGGGTTAAATTAATTAACCCATTTGTGCCGAAATGTTAGATTTTGATCAAAGTATTTAACCCATTTGTGCCGAAATGTTAGATTTTGATCAAAGTAATTAACCCATTTGTGCCGAAATGTTAGATTTTGATCAAAGTAATTAACGCATGTTGATAAAAGTAATTAACCCATTTGTGCCGAAATGCTAGATTTTGATAAAAGTAATTAACCCATTTGTGCCGAAATGTTAGATTTTGATCAAAGTAATTAACCCATTTGTGCCGAAATGTTAGATTTTGATCAAAGTAATTAACCCATTTGTGCCGAAATGTTAGATTTTGATAAAAGTGTATTATACTATTAACATATTGGTGCCGAAATGTTAGATTTTGATAAAATAAAATAAAAAACCATTTGTGCCGAGATATTAGATTTTGATCAAAGTAATTAACCCATTTGTGCCGAAATGTTAGATTTTGATAAAAGTAATTAACCCATTTGTGCCGAAATGCTAGATTTTGATCAAAGTAATTAACCCATTTGTGCCGAAATGTTAGATTTTGATCAAAGTATTTAACCCATTTGTGCCGAAATGTTAGATTTTGATCAAAGTATTTAACCCATTTGTGCCGAAATGTTAGATTTTGATCGAAGTAATTAACCCATTTGGGCCGAAATGTTAGATTTTGATCAAAGTAATTAACCCATGTTGATAAAAGAAATTAACCCATTTGTGCCGAAATGCTAGATTTTGATCAAAGTAATTAACCCATTTGTGCCGAGATGTTAGATTTTGATCAAAGTAATTAACCCATTTGTGCCGAAATGTTAGATTTTGATCAAAGTAATTAACCCATGTTGATAAAAGTAATTAACCCATTTGTGCCGAACTGTTAGATTTTGATCAAAGTAATTAACCCATTTGTGCCGAAATGTTAGATTTTGATAAAAGTGTATTATACTATTAATCCATTTGTGCCGAAATGTTAGATTTTGATAAAAGTGTATTATACTATTAACATATTGGTGCCGAAATGTTAGATTTTGATCAAAGTAACCCATTTGTGCCGAGATATTAGATTTTGATCAAAGTAATTAACCCATTTGTGCCGAAATGTTAGATTTTGATCAAAGTAATTAACCCGTTTGTGCCGAAATGTTAGATTTTGATAAAAGTGTATTAACAGCGTTGTTTTTTAACCCAGGGACACAATACATGTATCAAGCATTCATTTCAAAATCTAGGCCATTGCTTAGGATTCATGGTGTCTGATAGGTGCGTCCCATATAAGGATGGGACGCTAGGACTGAATAGGTAGGGTTTTGTTTTGGGTCTGAAGAACAGATAATG
>JAGGCT020002892.1:0-12500 GCA_017654935.2 Phymorhynchus buccinoides | reverse complement strand
TTTAAAAAAAATGTTTTAAAGTTGTATCCATTAACGATAGTTTCATTTGTACTTTTAAATGTTATTGGCAATCTTGTACTAGACCCCCCCCCCCCCCCCCCCCCCCTCCTCACTCTTTGTTTATTGTTGTGCCACATGTGCCCGTACGAGTGAGCCTTGAAGGCTTTACCTCTTGCTTACTCTTACATTTGTAAGCAATAAAACAAAAACGAACAAAACACAAATAACAGATGTGTTCACTTGTACCCGGAACGTTTCGTCTGTTGTCATCACTTTCCTTGTCGTTCATTCCTGAAGAGGAAACCTTCGTGTTTTGAAGGATTGAAGTCCCCGTGGAACGTTTCGTCTGTTGTCATCACTTTCCTTGTCGTTCATTCCTGAAGAAGAAACCTTCGTGTTTTGAAGGATTGAAGTCCCCGTGGAACGTTTCGTCTGTTGTCATCACTTTCCTTGTCGTTCATTCCTGAAGAAGAAACCTTCGTGTTTTGAAGGATTGAAGTCCCCGTGGAACGTTTCGTCTGTTGTCATCACTTTCCTTGTCGTTCATTCCTGAAGAGGAAACCTTCGTGTTTTGAAGGATTGAAGTCCCCGTGGGGATACCGGGGGGTCTTTTGTAAAAAATAGTTCCCCCACCTTCTGGAAGTTCTGTGCTCGTAACTTCCTCTAATCTGTCACTCTCTTTGACTCTGCCTTTTCCCTTTGTTTTCTATCATCTACTATCTTTCTGACTTATTGGCCCATTCTCCTGCCTTTTTTCAAAAAAATCTTACAAATATTTTTTCTCCATTCAGCTCCTCCGAAATCGGAATGTGTCGGCTGTGCGCAGCGGGGAGACCAATGAAAACTGAAAACCGGACACATACGTACCCATTATGGCCATATGGCATGGGAACGCAGAAGAAGAAGAAGAAGAAGAAGAAGAAGAAGAAGAAGAAGATTTGAATCGTGGTGTTTGTGTAGTTAGTTCGAAAAAACAACAATAACAAACCCACTGACCTCTTTGACCTTGATCTCCTCCTTCACCCTGTCCATCATGAAGGGGACGTTAGTTCCTCCTCTGGTGGCTGCACCGAACACGGGGATCTTGCCGCTGTACAACTTGTTGAACTCGTCCGCGGCCATACTACGGTCCCTGTCCCCTACTCCTCTTATTCCTCCTCCTCCTCCTCCTCCTCTTCCGCCGTGAAAGGAAGCGGTGCGACGCACTTCCGACCTGCGCACTGGAGGCTCTCGGTTCGGGCCTCGCTCTGAGCGAAAGCTTTCGTTTACTGGGGCTACCCTGGAGGAAAGCAGTAAAGGAGATGGTCAGCAGGGGTGGTTCATCAAACATTGTACCCAATTTTCTGTTACCATACCTAAAATGGGTACAGTTTTAAGGGCAACCCTTATAATTTGTCAATAACAACCAATAATAAATAAATTAAGAACTATTACATGTTTTGTTTACATCTTTAAAGGAAAACGGTCATTGTTTTTTTGGGGTTTTTTTTTTTTTGGGGGGGGGATGCGTTTGAGAGATGTGTAATTCTATGCCATGCATTCGTTTCTGCCTAAAACTGTCTCTTTAATATGAATGTGTGTCTCTTTGTTTCTGTCTGTCAGTCTGTCTGTCTGTCTGTATGTATGTCTTTGTCTGTCTCTCTGTCTGTTTCTCTGTCTCTCTCTCTCTCTCTCTCTGTCTCTCTGTCTCTCTCTCTCTCTCTCTCTCTCTCTCTCTTCTCTCTCTCTCTCTCTCTCTCTCTCTCTCTCACACACACACACACACACACACTCGATCTCTCTGTCTGTCTCTCTGTCTTTACCCCGCACCCCCACCCCCACCCCACGGCTGACGATGCCTTAGCCCGTGTACACACACAAGCTGATATTCCATGCGGAAACCCGTGCGCAATCCATAAATAAGTGAAACAAAGAAGGGGAAAGATTTGCGCACGTGTCCGAATTTCCCCTATATGCGTACACTTTGATCCTTCTTTCTTCCACTTATTTAGGGTTTTCTGTACATAACTTACGCGTCTAATGTCAAACCGGCCTTACGGTCGACAAGTTGGTGAAACTGGTATACAGTTTGGAGCATGATTTCCGAGTAGGGACTACATCTTTGCCGAAAGCCTTCATGGCCGGAAAAATAAGTACACCTGGCTTAGTCCCCCGAAGACGGAGTGTGGCTGCTCACGTGGCGGGGTAATCAAAAACGGTCACACACGTAATGTTCTCATCCGTAGCTGTATGCACTTGTACCATAATGTTCAAGTGCTCCCGCTGTTGGGATGATCCCTGGAGTCTTTTAGTTAGTGTACGCCAACAACAATAATATGTGGCTTAGGTAAGGCATCTCAACACATAAAAAACAACAACAACAACAAGACAGCCCAGGTTTCTGGAACAGCAGTCGCCTCGATTGAGGAACACAGCCCACCTACCTGTACGGGCGATCGTCTGGTGCGACTTCTGGGAAGCCTTGGTAGTAAGGAGACGTGATGGTGTAGTCCATTGTTGGCACGTTCTTCTTCTTCTTCTTCTTCTTCTTCTTCTTCTTCTTCTTCTTCTTCTTCTTCTCCTTCTTCTTCTTCTCCTCCTCCTCAAAGTCCCGAAGATTCTGTCAACATAAAAATGGCAAGCTGTGTCAATAGACGAATTTCGGAGAAAAAACAACTAGGGGAGAGCACTTCGTGAAAATTAGAGCTGCTTAGTTCCATTACTCGGTCAAATACTATAGCAACAATGCAACAATGGCGTCGAAGCCTGAAACCGCAGGATGCGAGTCAGCGACTTGCAAACATTTTTTAAAAAATAAGGTGTGGCCAGTTGCTACAAAGTGATAGAATTTACAAACTATGACGTAAAAATAAAAATTACATCATTTGCAGAATAACTCCGCTAAAACCCCCGACTATTAGGAACTTTGACCTTCTAACCCTCAATCGACCCTGAAGGTGTTGGATTATGGCTGATCGTGGTGCTCGCCTTTCCTTTTTAATCTGATTTTCCTCTGCCTACATCTCACGGTTCCTAACCCCTTTGCCGCCAGATTTATGTGTATGTAATCTTTCACTCAAATGGCCTTGACCATTGGCTGACATTAGCATGCACATGATGCTAACAGTAATGTGAGAGCTGTGAAGGTCTATGTACACGTTAACATTACTCACGTTAACATTTCTATTTCCCCATGGCAACACAGTGATAGCCCGCTCTTAAAGACACACTGACGCACCACGATTAAGTCCCTTTGTGTGTTTTTCTGGGTAACTGTGTCCCACATACTTCAAATTGAGGCTGCTCTATTCAAAATGATGTTTCGTTTTCAATTTGGGGACATTTTTATGGAAGTCAAACCTGGTCAAAACAAGATTTCTTACCAGCTATAAGAGGGAAAACACGTGAAACCCGTGATTTTGATACGTGACCTGGTGGGTATTTAAAGGTCTGTGTACACGTTAATATTATTCACGAGAGATTTCTATTTCCCCAGTGGTAACACAGTGATAGCCCACTCTTAAATTCTGTGTACACGTTAACATTATTCACGAGAGATTTCTATTTCCCCAGTGGTAACACAGTGATAGCCCACTCTTAAATTCTGTGTACACGTTAACATTATTCACGAGAGATTTCTATTTCCCCATGGCAACACAGTGATAGCCCACTCTTATAGGTCTGTGTACACGTAACATTATTCACAAAATATTTCTATTTCCCCATGGCAACACAGTGATAGCCCACTCTTATAGGTCTGTGTACACGTAACATTATTCACCAGAGATTTCTATTTCCCCAATGGCAACACAGTGATAGCCCACTCTTATAGGTCTGTGTACACGTAACATTATTCACCAGAGATTTCTATTTCCCCATGGCAACACAGTGATAGCCCACTCTTAAAGGTCTGTGTACACGTAACATTATTCACAAGAATATTTCTATTTCCCCAATGGCAACACAGTGATAGCCCACTCTTATAGGTCTGTGTACACGTAACATTATTCACCAGAGATTTCTATTTCCCCAATGGCAACACAGTGATAGCCCACTCTTAAAGGGGACCCTGGCGATGTGTTTTTGTGAGAAAAACACCCTTTGCAGAGACCGCGACACTCACTTTGCTCTGGTTTCCTAGAAATCAAACCCTCAAATCAGCGATTCCTCTTTGGCGGAGGTGCTGGAAGTCAGATTCTTTCAGTGAAAGAGAAGGCACTGTGCCTTCTCTTTTCTAATGGCCGCCTGAGTCAGACCAAATTGTTTGCACGAAATTTTCCACAATACAACCCCCCCCCCCCCCCCCCCCCCCCCCCTTTTTTTAAGCTATATATTAATAATACAGTTTACCAAAAGGAGTTTCGCTCACAACAAAGGAAAAATAGCTCCTTTTTTTTTTACTGCACTACAAAGAAGAAAACGCTTCAACCACAATGAGTGTCCTCCACCCACCCCATCCAAAATGGCTTCTCTCTCCGGTAACTCCGCCAAAGAGGAATCGCCATTTTGACGGTTTGATTTCTAGGAAACCAAGGTGATATAGGGTAGGTGTTTTGTCTTTGGTGACAAAAAGCTTATAGCGCTCTTCGATGAAACAATTTCATCCTCGGAGCGCTTTACAATTATTTTGAAAGAAAAAATATCAGGAAAGAAGAAAACATTATTACATAAACGTTCAGAAGAATCAGGAAAAAGCCTTTACAGAGATTTTCCCCCGAAGTCGGAGTGTGGCTGTCCACGTGGCGGGGTAATCAGAAACGGTCACACACGTAATGTTCTCATCCCTATCTGGTGCATTTGTACCACAGTGTTCAAGTGCTTCGGTTGTTGGGATAACCCCTGGAGACCTTTAGCCAGGGTACGACGACAACAACACCAACATGACAGTTTCCCGACCGATATTTTTCCATCCAAAACGCACATACATATTTGTCGCCCCAAACCCTGAGCCGATCCGAATCCTTCGTATCTTCAGTGTGCAGCAGACCAGTAGAAGAAAAGTAAGGAGGGTAACTGGAGAGGTGTGTGTAATCCAGCACGGTCGAAGGACTCAAACACTCGGTTACTTCGCGTTGTGCCCCTATCTCTACGTGTTCCTGTCTGTGTCCCTGTCTCTATGTGTTCTTCTCTATGTGTTCCCGTCTCTATGTGTCCCTGTCTCTATGTGTCCCTGTCTCTGTGTGTCCCTGTCTGTGTTCCTGTCTCTGTGTGTCCATGTCTATGTGTTCCTGTCTATATGTCCCCGTCTATGTGTTCCTGTCTGTGTTCCTGTCTCTATGTGTTCCTGTCTACATGTTCATGTCTATGTGTTCATGTCTATGTGTTCATGTCTATGTGTTCATGTCTATGTGTTCCTGTCTATGTGTTCCTGTCTACATGTTCATGTCTACATGTTCATGTCTATGTGTTCATGTCTATGTGTTCATGTCTCTTTATGTCCCTGACTCTGTGTGTTCCTGTCTGTATGCGTTCCTGAATCTATGTGTTCCTGTCTCTATATGTTCCTGTCTCTATGTGTCCCTGACTCTTGTGTGTGTTCTGTCTCTATGTGTTCTGTCTCTATGTGTCCCTGTCTCTATGTGTCCCTGTCTCTATGTGTCCCTGTCTCTATGTGTCCCTGTCTCTATGTGTCCCTGTCTCTATGTGTCCCCGTCTATATGTGTTCCTGTCTCTATGTGTCCCTGTCTCTATGTGTCCCTGTCTCTATGTGTCCCTGTCTCTATGTGTCCCTGTCTCTAAGTGCCCCTGTCTATGTGTTCCTGTCTCTATGTGTCCCTGTCTCTATGTGTCCCTGTCTCTATGTGTCCCTGTCTCTATGTGTCCCTGTCTATGTGTTCCTGTCTCTATGTGTTCCTGTCTCTATGTGTCCCTGTCTCTATGTGTCCCCTGTCTCTATGTGTCCCTGTCTATGTGTTCCCTGTCTCTATGTGTTCCTGTCTCTATGTGTTCCTGTCTCTATGTGTCCCTGGTCTCTATGTGTCCCTGTCTCTATGTGTCCCTGTCTCTATGTGTCCCTGTCTATGTGTTCCTTGTCTCTATGTGTCCCTGTCTCTATGTGTCCCTGTCTCTATGTGTCCCTGTCTCTATGTGTCCCCGTCTCTATGTGTCACACTGTCTCTATGTGTCCCCGTCTCTAAGTGTCCCTGTCTCTATGTGTTCCTCTCTATGTGTCCCTGTCTCTATTATGTGTTCCTGTCTCTATGTGTTCCTGTTTCTATGTGTCCCTGTCTCTATGTGTCCCTGTCTCTATGTGTTCCTGTCTCTATGTGTTCCTGTCTCTTTGTGTCCCTGTCTCTGTGTGTTTTCTGTCTCCATGACACATAAAGACGGGAGACACACAGAGACGGGGACACACACGACGGGGACACACAGAGACGAGGACACACATAGAGACGGGGGACACACAGAGACGGGGACACACGGAGACTGGGACACACAGACGGGGGCATAATGCTGGAGACGGGGCGGGGGCACAATGAGAGTGACACCAAAGAATTTTACAGCTTATGTAAATTCATTGGTGACACATAGTGATGGGGAAATAGCTATAGAGACAGGGGCACAATAAGACCGACACATAGAGACGGGAACTGTGACATAATTTATAGAGACAGGGCGGCACAATTGAGAGTGACACATAGAGACGGGGACACATAGAGACGGGGGCACAATGAGAGTGACACATAGAGACGGGGACACATAGAGACAGGGGGCACAATGAGAGTGACACATAGAGATGGGACACATAGAGACAGGGACACATAGAGACAGGGGGCACAACGAGACGGGGACAAATAGCGACGGGGACACATAGAGACAGGGGGCACAACGAGGGCGACACATAGCGACGGGGACACATAGAGACGGGGGACACAATGAGAGCGGACACATAGAGACGGGGACAAATATAGAGACAGGGGGCACAAACGAACATTTAGAGACGGACACATAGAGACGGGGCCACATAGAGACGGGGACACATAGAGACGGGGACACATAGAGACGGGTACATTATAGAGACAGGGGACACATAGAGACGGGCACATAGATGACGGGGACACATAGAGACGAAGGTTACACATAGAGACGAGGGCACATAGAGACGGGAGGGTGGGGGCTGGGTGGGGGGGGCACAAATGAGGACTCGGGCACATCGATAGGGACGCCGCTCACTCTTTTCTCGTCGCATTCCTACACCTCTCCTCCTTTGTCCTACTGGTTCATTCACGCATGTCTGACCTCTAATCAGAAATCACAGACTACAGTTGGGCGAAACACCTGAAGACAGGGCCTCTCCTCGTCTGACCACCTACCCACCACGGATGCTAACTAGAGCGTGAAAACGCTAGGATCAAAGCAGCAGCGCACGGCAGTAGTTTTCGGCTCCAGGTGAACTTGACCTTTGACCAATGACCTTCATGTTATTTTTTTCTTTCTGCCTACGTATCCTAACTACTACCTTTCACGCATGCATCAATTTGGAACCTCCGGTATCCCTCCGTTCAAACGTTACTCGTGGGTAACGTACTTACATACTATAGTTCAACAGTTCAGGAAACACCCCCTCCCCCCATTTCCCCCCCCCCACCCACCCTCTGCGCATCCACACCTGCTCCAGTGACCTTGACCTGTTCCCGATCACACCCCATGTGACCTACTATTTGCTTAATGGGCCTAGATATCGTAGCAGACCTACGCGGCTCATGCAAAGTCGTGTGTGCATCACAGGTCCCTCCGTTCAAAAGTTATCGTGTTCACAATACATTGCATTGGCATGCATACATGCATACATACATACATACCCAACACCATACATACATCATATACATACCATACATACATACATACATACATCCATACATACATACATACAATACATACATACACTACAGACATACATACATCATTCATACATACATGCTACATACAATACACACACACACAATCACACATACATCCAATCATACATACATACATACATACATATTCATACATAATTCATACATCTCATACACATCCAGTACATACATGCATATACATACATAACATGCATACATACATACATCACCATACATACATACATACATACTCAATACACACATACATATCTACATACACACAACCTACATACATACATGGCACACATACAGACAATCTTCACACACACACATCACACAAATCACACATACATATATACCACACACACACAACACAATACACACATACATACAAATCATAACACACAACCATACATACATACATACATACATACATACATAACCCTATTTACATACATACAATACATACATGTACATACATACATACATACTATACACATACATACATACATGCATACATACATACATGCTATCACTACCATCACATACATACATACATACATACTCAGTGATAGAGTGGCACAGTGGTAGCGCGTTCGCTTCGTGTCAAGTAAACCTCGAATTTGTTATTCGAAGACTGGGTACAATTGGGATTTTTTTTTTCCTCTCATCATTTGCACTATCTATGGTTACTTACGGTAGTCTGAACGTGTAGTCTTTCGGATGAGTACGATAAACCGAGTTCCCGTGTGCCCATGCACTTAGCACACGATTATGTTAAACCTTTAGTGGCAACGAAAATTAATACGTTTCGTCATTTGGTCAAAAATTACCCCCACCTCCCTTTCGTTCCTCATCAGTCACACAAAATTCGCAGCACATGTAGGCCTTAAATTGTTCCTTTTAAAGCTTTTTAATTGGGTGGCGCGCCTCTAGCTGCGACGCTGCTCATCATCTCATTAGTAGGAGCAACCCATTGAATTTTTTATTGCAATAGACGCTTCTCTGTGATCTATAAAGTATTCCTATTCTTGTGAAGTTTCCCCCCCCACCTACTCCTATAATTAATACCCATGATGCGTATACATACATTCATTTCATACTCAGCCATTCAGGAATAAGCATTAACTAGCTTTCGCCCGCGGCTGGTTAAACACGAAGTAAAGGTCCTCTCTCAGAATGTCCAATTTAGTCAAGCGTGAAATAGTTAAATACTCTTTTAATTATAGACCTTGCTCATCCTTGCAGTTGACCCTATTCCACATTGATGCAACAAACAAACAACTACACGACAAGTTAGTAAAGTGACGTTATTTTATTCACAAGAGACAAAACAAAACTACTGGATATTTCGGCGATTGCGATCTTTATCATAGAAACACAGACAATTGAAAACAGTCGTCAAAATACAGCAAAATATAGCAAAAAGGAGCAAAATTTGCAGACAACAAAATATGGAGCTGTAATCCTCAAAAAACAACCAAGATAAAATAAAAAAACATGATGTTCAATACTTCTCTCCTCTCTCATCTACAGTCCCATCTCCACCGCGTAAATTAGTTATGGGAACCCCACAGAACTTTAACCTCTTCACTGCCCCGTCACGGTTATATTTCCTGTCAACTTCCGGTAACCTATAAACTGCCCCGTCACGGAAATATCCGTCATAGGGTTATTCTAAGAGTTTCCCCTTTTTCTATCCATACGCTTTACTGCAGTATGTTTGGAATGCATGTGAGAGTGTTCTCAAAGGATAGTATATTCAATTCCCTTTCAGAAAAGTATAGGTTATATGCACTTTTATTCAGGAATTTTTGCGATAGACTCCGCAACCTAAAACGGCTTGGCAAATAGTTGCCCCGGAACCGGAAACGGAAACGGGCTCGGCAGTGAAGGGGTTAAAACAAAAGCATGAAAAGGTACCGACAGGGTGCAAACAGCCGCCAGAATATTTGAATTGGAATCAAAATGGCTGGGAGACAAAGAAACATCTTCTTTTTTTTTTAAAAGAGGGGGGTGGGGAGGGGGGAGAAAAAATTCACAGAAGTTAAAGAGAAAAGAATGTGCTACTTTGAGCGTCTGTGGTTAGGGGCCCGCCACACACTGCATAAGATTCGACCTCAATATGCGATCCGATTGTGACGAGGTCTGCGATTTCCTCACTCACGTGAAATACTTTAGTCTTATTCTTCTTCTGCGTTTCCCAGGCCATATGGCCATACTGGGTAAGGTACGTATGTGTCCGGTTTTCAGTTTTCACTGGTCTCCCCGCTGCGTACAGCCGACACATTCCGATTTCGGAGGAGCTCAAAGTGAGAAACAATTATTGGAAGATTTGTTTTTTTGTGAGAGAGAGAAAAAAGGCAGGAGAATGGGCCAATAAGTCAGAAAGATAGTTAGATGATAGAAAGCAAAGGGGAAAAGGCAGAGTCAAAGAGAGGGACATATTAGAGGAAATTACAAGCACAGAACGTCCCAGAAGGTGGGGGAACTATTTTTTTTACGAAAGATCCCCCGGTATCCCCACGCGGAGCCTTTCGTCTTAAAATGATTCTTCTATTTTCGCGCACTATATACTCACGCAGACTAACCCCTTAATACGAATCAAATAAAATGGTCCGATTACTTAGGCGCATAACGGCTCTCCCCCCCCCCCCCCCAAAATGGACGCATCTGCGCTCATAATTGACAGGAAACTGTCTTGAGCGATCGAAGAAGAAAGAAGAAGCAAGAAGAAGAATAAATAATGACAGGTCTCTTTCCAATCAGATTCGTGTGCGAGGAGACTAAAAATTGGTTATAATAGTGAACATAACTAGTAAGATTTCATCAGATTGATTTAGACAGTAGTATTTCACAAGAATCATGCCTCACAAATGTCATAGAGGGATCGTATTTTGGGTTGAATCGTATGCAGTGTGGCTGACCCCTTAGACTCATGTCAGACTCAGAGCTATTTTATTTATTATCTCACCTAGAAAATGATATGTGGAACGGCATAAAATAAAACCCACATACATTTAAGGACGCAATGACACGATCCAAGACAGGAAACGTTTTAGGAGCATGTAAAATAAACAATACGGTTATTTACTAGACTAGACTGAATAAAACGGGAGGGACTACCATAAAGTAGCCTACAGACGTTTGTTTTGATCCTTCGAATTGTAGGCTCTGCTCTCGAAACATAGACAGTCTCTTTGCTCGTAGAACCTTTCGCAAAATTTCATAAAAGAGAACACTGAACACTGAACACTGAAAAACTTTATTTTAACAAGGATGAAGATTTTAGGCAATGCCTATTCTAACAATCTGTCCGTTGGTAAGAAGAAGAAGAAAGAAAAGAAGAAGAAGAAGAAGAAGAAAGAAGAAGAAGAAGAAGAAGAAGAAGAAGAAGGAAGTAGAAACAGAAAGAAAGGAAAAAGAAGACTTATGAAGAAAAGAATAAGATAGAACACATACAAGCAAGCACGCCACGCGCACACCCCCACACGCGCGCTGGCTCCTGTACGCACACACACGCACACACCCAACCACACACACACACACACACACACCACAACACTCTCTCTCCTCTCTCTCTCTCCTCTCTCTCTCTCTCTCACCACAACACTACACAACACCACACACACACACACACAACACACCACACACACACACACACACACTCTCTCTCTCTCTCTCTCTCTGCTCTCACACACTACACACACAACACACACACACACCAAACACACATCACACACAACGAACACACACACACACCATACTCTCTCTCTGCTCTCTTCTCTCGTCTCATCCTAGAATCCTCTCTCTCTCTCATCCTCTCTCTCCTCTTCCTCTCTCTCTCTCTCTCTCTCCTCTCTTACGTCTACAGCGACAACTACACACACACTCGTTCGACCACTCGCTCGCTCACGTCACTCATTCACTTCAATATAAAGGCAACAAATCTACCCCAAAAAGTAATTTCAAAGGAAACAACCAGTCTCTACCTGCAAATTCCAACACTTGAGTCCAGATGTCAGTGTCCCAAAACGTATGACATCACACCCGAAAATGAGCTGTAAGACCCGTGCCTGTCCAGCTATTTCCTACCATTGGCCAGTGGCTATTTTAGTCAGGTAGTATTCGCCTAAAGTAAAACGTTTTCGTTTGCGCTGCATAACCAAAACGATTTTCGTACAAACAATGCCCAACGTCGCGCCACTCTCGTACTCTCGTACATGCACTAGTGCATGTGCAACACATAACACACAACACACAACACATACAGAAAGAAATAGAGAGAGAGAAAGAGAGAGAGAGGAGAGAGAGAGGAGAGCGAGAGAGAGGAGAGAGAGAGAGAGAAGACGAGAGAAGTGACACAGACATACAGACGCAGAGATAGAGAGAGAGGATACAGAGAGAGACCGAGAGAGAGAGAGAGAGAGAGAGATATGAGAGAGAGAGAGAGAGAGAGAGAGAGAGACAGACAGACAACAGAAAAGAGACAGACAGACAGACATAGACAAACTATATATAGAGAGAGAGAAAGAGAGAGAGACAGAGAAAGAGAGAGAAGGGCGAAGGGGGGAGAGTAAAAGTTGGCCAAAAAACAAAGATTTTAAATTCACAAAAAGTGTACCGCTACCCAGCTCCTGTCAAAGCGACCTACAAGCAACACGATTGCCTAGTCCCCTGTTA